>VZTU01019165.1:30053-45697 GCA_013400835.1 Zapornia atra | reverse complement strand
CACTCCCGGGGCTGAAGCGGGCGGTGGTCCTCGCGCGGGAGCTGTGGGCGGCGGCGGCCGCCGCCAGGGGAGCGGCGGACGGGGAGGGACGGCGCTGGCCGGGTGCCGCCCCGGCGCTGGCAGGCGGGGTGCCGTCAGGGAGGGAAGCGATGCACTTGTTGAAGCGCGGCCGTCGCTGGAATGCGAAGCACGCCGGGCGCCCTCACCGGGATTTCGGGTCCATGGGGGCTTTGTCCTCCACCTCTCCCGCCTTCTACCGGCCGCCGGGCCTGGGGAGCCCGCCGGGTGCGGCCGGGAGGGAGCTCGGCGGCGTGAGCGGGGCTGGGTCGTGCGTCCGCGCTCGTCGATGTTCGGGGAGAGGAGAGGTCAGGAGAGGAGGGGAGGTCGGGTCCTCTGCCTCTCAGAACCCGCGGGGCTTGATGTTGTACAGCGCGGAAGATGCTGTTCCTCCAGCCAGAAAGGAGCTGGTGTTAGATGGGGGTTTGGCTGGCAGCGGTGTGACGAATGCTTTGGGAACTTTGCGCTGCCCCGCTTAATTTTCTTCCCTTTCTTTCATGGGATCGGAAGCGTAAAGTGTTACAACTGTCAGCCATGGTGGCTTTGCTTGTGTATTTTTAAGAGGTGCTATCAGTGTCCTGGTTTGCACACTGCAGTTAAAATATGTACTTTTCCTCTCAGTTTGTTGTAGTTTGCTGTTCTGAGGTTATGCCTATTGCGAGATCAATAGTCATTACTTATTTATATTTCTAGTAACACAGTTCTAATGAGCACAGAGACTCTATCCTGGTGATACTTGCTGAGGAAAAACGTATTTCTGTAATCTTTAATTCATGGTGCGCTAAGTATATAAAATGAATTTCCTTGGTCCGTCTGTTGGTCGGAGCAATGGGCTGGGCAACGAGCTGCCCACTTGCGGACGAGAGCAGCTCTCGCGTCTCAGTGGCTGTTGGCTTGCAGAAGTGAAGGGGTTGCTCTGTTTGCATGTGACCATTGGTCCCAAGCAAGAAAGTTGTCCTATCGTCCCACTCCTCTGTGTCAGGTAGCACCTTGATGCAAACAAATGACTCTGCTTGTGGAGCAGGAGTGCTGCCTTTGCGAGTGCTTGGGTGAAAACTCAACCCCTGTGATGGCCAAGAGTGAGTCTAGGTATGGAAGAACATAAGCAGAGGGGATGCTCTTTGCTCTACCTGGCCTGTGAATCCCGTGGTGTGGCATGTGAGAGGAGGTAGCAGCTGTCAGGGGGCTGCGGTGGTTTCCTTCGTGCAGAGCGGCAGGACACTGGCTGTGTAAACAAACCCAGGGCAATGTGAACTGCGACATTCTGCCCGCTCCAGGAGCAGAAGGATGGAGTGCTGTCTCTCACCTGGGTCTCGGGGCAAAGCAATGGCTCTGTTCCTTCTCTAAAATACACCAAAGGAGCTGGTAGGCGTTTCAGCTATTACTAGATAGAGGAGCCTTTCTACAGGGCTCTGTAACTCACAACAATTTTCTGCTGTAGTACTACCACTTAATGTTCAGCTTCACTGAATCTCGGCTGGGAAAACCCATTTGTAAGTAGTGCGCCTTCTGTTCACATTGCCGGTGCTTTCTGCTTTCCGGAGCTGCAGGGTAGATCCTGTTGTGTTATGGCGGTGCAATCAGGGTAAACCGGGTCAGAAGGATCAATAACACTTTATCTGAATAATCCAGATATAACAGTGGAGGAAAATGGGAAAAGACTTTGATCTTGGAGGGAGTAAGGCTAAACTGAAAAGAAAGTTTCATTTCAAACAGCGTGTTTTTAAACATGAAGTCATTACATTGTAGTGTAGTGCTATGGGAGTACTACAGTATGCTGGAGTACTATGAAACATCACGCACAGATGCAAAGCATTTTAAAGTCTCATTCAAATGGGAAAGAATATAGTGGAAAATAAGGATTTCAGCTTTAAGTGTAGTGATAAAGCTGAACTGAAAGTAGCTGCAGTTAAAAGTCCTTGTATTAGCTGTAGCACTTTCTGCAACTGTTACTCTGCTGTTACAGTGAGGAAAACACAAGAAGCTGCATGTCTTCCTCACGTAATAGTTTTGTGTATGTTTAAAAGGAGGCCACGAGAAGCTTATGAGTAGGAGATCCTCTCATCCCTGCTATGGGTAAGCCTGCATGAAGATGAGAAACAACTCACTCTACTAAGTGAATTGTGTAGTAAGTGTGGTCCTGTTACAAGAAAAGTATTTCACATATTTGCCTTCCTGGCTTGTATAAAAGGCTGAAATGTTGTTCTAAGAATGTGCCCAGTGCCTACGCTAGCAGTCTCATGTTAGGCATCGTGTGAACTGGTAGAGGCTCTACAAGAGGATATACGCTTTTAATAGGTTAATTGCTAACTTGTCTTGACCTGTTTTTAAGCATATGTTGTGAGCACTTGGTTCCTCCTAAATAGCTAAAACGCTGCTTAATTAGGAAACTCTCAATCATTTTTTAGTTCATACACTGGCATTCTTGGTAATGCTTAGCTGTGAATACCCTTTAAAAGGAAGGTTTAAAAAGCACTGAAGCGAAGCTATTTTTGTGTATTGCTGAAATGAAGTGGTAGCTCAGTAACCTGCTGTCTTTGGTTCCGGCTAGGAAGGCGCGGTGCTGACAACTCTTGTGTCCCCCAGGACACCAGCAGAAAGCAGTACAGGTGTGTGCTGAGTGAGCTGCCTGATGTACGAGCTGGGATGGGGCTGGCAGGCTGTGGCTACTGGTGGTCAACTTACACATCTTACTGTTTGCCTTCCTCATTCAGTCTTAGCTTTGATGGTAAGTCATATGCATACAGTGTAGGTGATATGTAGGGTCAGGCTCATATTTTTCTCCTCTTTAACATTCAGGACCTATAGACTCATGGAGTTCAACTGCTACACTCAAAAGTAACAATCAGCATGGAACAGTCTGAAATTCTGAAGATGCTGTGGACTTGACTGAGTAGGCAACAGTCTTGCCAAAAAAGCCAGTCTTATCTCGGGCACAGTTTCTACCCTTTATAAATTGTGAACAGAGGGCTGGCTGGGATGATGCTGATTTGATGTGATTGTAATCCATTCGTAACACTGATACCAGTGGTAGCAGAATGTCCCATTACAGCGTAATTTAGGCATCACAAATGGCTACAGCTGTCTGAAGATGAGTACCATGGACAACCGGAGGAAGCAAAAGGAAACTTCATTTAGAGAATTTTCATGCCCCAGTGACAGCTGCCATAAGGCTGTATACTTTCCTCGGTAAGAATATTGTATCTTTCAGAGAAGTCTTTTTTTTTTTTTTTTAAAACCAGTTAATTAGGACAGTTATTTCTGGCCATGGCATTTGTACAGAACAGAAGGCATGATTGTTCTTATGTTTGTTTCTCTGAGTCCTTTGATCGACTAGAAGCTCTCAATGCTTTACACTATAAATTACCTCAATACTTTGGCAGTTCGTTTCTTTTCTTGTGTACTTGGTTAGGAAAATGCAGAAATCCTTGTGACTCAGCTTCAGAGTACTATAAATTATGAACAAATGGGGGAGGGGGGTCACATTTCAAATTAGGAAAGGCAATTCTAGGAGGATGGGAGGAATACTGGTTGCTAAATTTGAGATAAGCATCTCATGGTATCTCAAAATCTGAGCAGCTACCGCCACCTAGAGATGCAGTAGACAAACACGCTGCTATGGCTGGCTCTTGCAAATGAGCCTGGACAATTAAAATGAGTGAGGCTGCTAATCCCAGTCATTTTTACTCCGAAGCAGTAAGGTTGGTGTATGCGTGCCTACTTAAGTTAACCCTGTAACTGAGGTGGTGCCTGCAAATCCTGTTCTGGTGATGCAGGTACTAATCTTTATGGAGTCTTCCTTGTGCAGCTCAAACAGGTGAACAAGAAGGGTCACTTTCAGTAAACCGTTTGCCATTTGTGCCTTTGACTACACCTAAAGAAAGATTTGCAAGTCAAACTTATGCTGGCTTGTTGCAGCTGTTGAGGAGACTTGACAGTGTGTCCACAGCTTAAACCTGAAACGTGCAGTGTAGAGCTAGGTCCTTACGGATTTGAGTTGGGATGGGTGAGGTTGTGCACCCGCCCTGTCACTGAAGTCTTAAGTGGTAGGGGGTGGCCTGCTGTAGATATTTTGTGTAATAGAAAAAAAAAAATTGGTTTCCTTAATGTATCAACTCTCAGAAGCCTTTTTGATTGATTTCACTAGATCCAGGATTTTCCCAGTTTCAAAAATCAGTATCAAAGTTAAACTGGGTATGTGTGTATTTGTTGCTACCTCAAATCTATCAACATGGGATATACCTTGGTTCTTGGGATATAATTTCCTATTTGGTTTTGAGCTCACAGCTTCTGATTTTTGTTTTGTACATGAATCTTTGACTATAGCAGGTTCTTTCTGTGCATTTGGGGGAGAAGAATAAGCACTATTGCCTATTTAGTCCGTGAGGTACTGTATATATAGAGAAACAATGTACTTTTTTACCCACTGAACTCAATCTCGTGCAATTATTTCTGTTTGATGGTTAGACACATTACATTTTGTGGGCTTTTACAATAACTGCTAGCTTATGGCTATCAAATGCCCCGTGGAGTAAGAAACCCAAGACAGCTAAACCTCAGAGGGAGTTGAGAGCTTCCATCTTGGAGAACATTTAAAATACAAGCCACTGATTAATTGCATGTATCTTTCCAGGTTATGGTTTCCATAACTTCATAAAACACTTTACATCTCTGTGTAATGTATATCAAGAGAAGTACTTTCAATGCATAGCTTCTGAGGAAACAGAGTTTTTTTCTGGGGAAAACTGAGGAGCTGCAATACAGGTGTATTTGCTGCTCAAGTCAGGACACAACTGCAGGCTGTTTATACCCTATCAGAGTATATGAGAGCTTCTCTACTAAACTACTGTTTGGAAAACTGCCCTTGGCTTACCTGGAATTCCATATCCAGCCTCAGCCTTTCCAGTATGCACGCTGGGCTACAGGTAGGCCTATGGTCCCTTGCATGCATGTAGCATATATAGCCGGAAGAGTCTGGAATAAGATCAAGCTAGGTGAAGTCTTGAACAAACACTGTTATATGCTCTTCAACTCATCAGAAAGAGACTTGGAGCATGTTACTGCAGTTAAAACCGTAACAATAAGAACAGAAGTAAGTTGGGTTTTTTTTTTGGGGGGAAGTATAATATGTACTTTATAAAAGGGTATTAAGCTTAATCTTGTGCCAGTCCTAGTGCATGTTGTGCCATATCTGATGTGATCAAAGCACTGCTTGCTTTAAATGTAGCAGCTCCTGGAGAAATTCAGTGTTGTCAAGATCAAGGACTTAAAGGTTATGATCTCTGGATTCCATAGTTCGTTATGCTTTCTAAGCTTGGTGCAACATTTAGTATCCATATGGTTTAGTTTACCCTTCTTTACACTGGCCATGGCGCTCTCAGTGAGTGTTCAGTACTTAGTATATGGAGATGAAAAGAAATTAAATCTAAACTTTATTCAAGGGCTGGATTAGTAAGTAAACCAACCTCCCCTTAGTCATAGCTGTCACCGTACTACAGAAGTGTATGGACACTGTTGGGATGAGCGACAGGATTTGTTTTGTGGTATTTCTAGATAATTGTGCCTGCTGGCTGCCTACATTAAGACTTGGATCTTCACTTGCTATTTACATTCCTTTTGAGTTGATAATCCAGTTTGACGGAGCCATAAATGCCAAGAGAGAAATGCTATTTGATAGAATTTGTACTGAAAGCCAGTGTGAGTGGAAGGAGGAAGCAAAGCCACTAACAAGTTCAAGCTGGCAAGGGAAACTTAGCCAGAACCCGTGCCAGGAAACTGTGGTGAAGTATGAATTTGCTGCTGAACGTCATGACTGCCCTTTATCTTTATAATGGGTTGAACCAAAAGTAGAAATAAACACATCTGAAGTTCTCTATTTTTGCTTTTCCAGCTATAAACATTACAGTTCATGGCAATGGCAGGATTATTTTATTTTCTTGTTGGCAGCTAATGCCAGGATTGTTTTTATTTTGTGGGAAGTGAAGAAGGATGTTTCATACCCCCTTACAACGCAGGTTACTCACAGGTGTGGCTTGGGAAAACTGCTGCCAGTGAAATGGTGCAAAGAGAAGATAAACAGGCAGGTGCTTCTTTACATCTTTGCACAGAAATAAAAAATTTGTGTGGTAACTAGCAACAGAATGTCTGAAAATAGCTTTCTCCTTCAAAAATAATGATTGGCGCCTGAATTTAAAGAGCAAATCTGCCTTCCTTAGAAGACTCATTCTAAGTTCTTTTCTCTATCTTGCACTAATGATTCATATCTGCCATCCCCAATGCAAAACTTTGCTGTCATTGTAACTGCAGAAGTAGCAGGAATGGTAATGATTATTAACAAGGATGTTGCAAAAGGATAAATGAGTAAATTCCACATGCCTCCATTTAAAAAAACCGAAAACACCTAACAAAAAAACCCAACGTAAATAAGATCTAAAAAACTACACTGAGGTCTAAGCCTTCAAAGATCTCCACCTCCCAGTTTGACAAACCTAGATGAGACTTCTTGATTTCCCTAATCCTCAGGCATGAAGTCATGTCACCTGGTTCTTAATCAGTTCTGTTCAACACAGGTATTGTCTATTTTTTCCCTTGCTCTGATTCCTGTAATTGTTACAAAAAATACAGATTATGCTTGGAAATGCCAGAAATAATTTCCCATGCCTCTAGCTAGTGGAAGGACAGCTATGCAATGAGAGCTAGAAAATACAGTAACTTCCATGTCTACTCTAAATTAAATGCTTTGGAGCAAGTCTTCAGTTGCAAAGCACCACCAGATCTGTTAGCATTCAAGTTGTACTCACTATAAAATGACTGCAGGGGAGCTGCTGATACTCTGCATATCTTGTAATTAGTCATGCTCAGGCAGACTTCAAAATGTGATCTGTAGTTTTGTCGAGGACAGTCCTGATCTGTATGCATTTTTAACAAAAGGGTGCATCTGTGGAGATGTATGACCGGAAGTCATTCACCTTTTTCCTTTCATTGCTTTGTTGGGGGTGGTGCTTCTACCCTGGCTTCATCCCCTCTAAGGGCTGAGCATCCGTATTACGAGCAGACATAGCCTTGCTCTTCTCCATTTTCTACAAATTAAGGCTGACCTTTTCTCCCTGGCAAGCTGCCTGGCTTGTGTTTATAGGGCTGGTAAATACCTACTTGTGCAGTAGTAGTTCTCCATGGGAATAGGTCTTTCCTGGATCTCATAGCAAATTTGCTGTGGGTAAAAGCAGCCTCTGGATGAGACACATGGCATTTCAAATCAAAACTCTTAGAGGTTTTAATGGTGGAGAATGTTTCTATTTTAACACTAATTTTGCTTTTCTTGTTGTTCTTTGTTATATAATGGTTGAGCCCACAAATTAGAAGCATGAGGCTAAAAGCTGAAGAATGAAGGAAGAAACAAAAAAACATATGGCAATAGCAGGAGGTCCTGCCACCCCACCTTGGGCTCATGACAACATGCCCTACATTTAACCTACAGTCAGGAACTAATTAATGACACAGATGGAAGTGAGCTAGCATATGTATTCAAAATAATACCCCTAAGGTTTTAATCAGCTGCCTTGCCTCTTTCTGGGTTAGACATCTAAGTTACCATAGAGCGAATTGCAAAATATGTGAGTGATAGATGGTTAAGGCAGCTCTGTGTAGTGGCTGGAGTCAGGGATCGGTTGTGGGGGCTCCCCTGGCTCAGCAGCGACTTGCTGTGCAAGCTGGGGTAAGTTGTTTAAACATCTTTATGGGCTTTAGCCTACCCAGAAGGAAAAAAGGATTTCTGTTGCGGCTGCTCCTCCCCTAAGGATGTTGAGATTCAGTGTTTGCAGAGCACTTTGGAAGTTTTGATATTGTGTGTTCTCCAAGAAATGATGTACAAGTACAGAGTCGCAGCAAGCGCAAGTACCAGGTCTCTCTGCTTTTGCAACTTTTAAGAGGCTTTTTCCTCTCTAGAGCCACTAATTATCTCTGATAAGGCAGCTCTGCTTTTGATTTTGAATAGAATGGTGGCTTCTGGATAATCTGTCATGTTGTGCAGGGACTTGGGAGAGGGAGAACAGTTAGCTGTCTTGAACAGACTAATTGGGTAATTTAATGTGTCTCACTTTAACTTTCTCTTTCCTCCCCTCGCCCCCAGCAATCTGAAGAGAGCCTCCTCTTCCTTGTAGGGCAGTAAAAACTGCCTATGCAAAGGGACAGGTATTGAAGCTTTTCTCAAGAAGTGTTTATTTAATAACTGAAATCCCATATACAAACTGACCCTTGGGAGCATAAGGGTTCTCACATTGAGAACAGTACGCTGGCAGCAAAGCCACTTTCTTTGGGGGGGGTGGGAGGGGGCGGGGGCTGTGCATGAAACAAGACACCCAAGTGCAGAGCAAAGGAAAG
Organism: Zapornia atra; assembly: GCA_013400835.1. Taxonomy (NCBI): domain Eukaryota; kingdom Metazoa; phylum Chordata; class Aves; order Gruiformes; family Rallidae; genus Zapornia; species Zapornia atra. The sequence goes on along the minus strand of VZTU01019165.1, from coordinate 37,261 downwards.
TTAGGTGGTGTTCGGCTGGATTTTGCATACTTTGGTTTATAGGCATGTCTGGGCTATTTATGTGCTTGTATCAGTGGGGGAAGGGAGGAGCTAGTCTGCCCACCTAAAAAGCTTTTTTTTTGGTCCTCTTTAAACGTGTCACATTTTGTTCTGATACAGCAATTAGCTATATTTTAGGTATTGGCCCCATCTCATTTTATGATCAGGTAAATACTGGACCACCTTTATAGGCAGTATAAATCTATGAACAGAGCACTATGGATTTATACCAGGCAGTGGCTGCATCCACCAGAATCAGATCCACTAGAACATACTGCTTCAATGAACCTCAACAGGTTTTGTGGCAATAATTTCCCATGATGCCACAATCTAGTATTATATCTGGTGACAAGTATGAGAAGTCATGAGCCAGGTAAACTGCGTTTTTAACTGGGGAGGGGAGAACCCAATATGTCTGTGCTGTCTGTGAAACTTGCATCCCTATGGAATCCAGTTGACATTGGCCCCAAAATTTTTAAGATAGATTGGGATAGAGAACCAGGGATAGGAATTGCAAGTCTCTTTTCAACATGAAATCACTTAGAAGGTGGGGGGAAAAAAGCTGAGAGCTATAATGCTTTGAAATCTGTGGTGTGCCGCATTGTTGTAGTAAAACATCAGTGGTGAAAGAGCACTTCTTGCTGGAGTGTTTTCAATACAGTTATGTTAACATATTAACATAACTTTCCAACAGTGTTATCTCTGAAGATAAAACTGTTGTCATAGGAGAACACAAGCAGGTCTGGCTGCCCATGAAGTTAGACTTCTAATGAATATATCCTTGCACAATACAAATTCCTCATTATTCCATTAATGTAGATGAGGTGGCTTTGCAAATTTACAGATTTCTGCTCCCGGTCTGCTGGTTGACTTGTAACTTTGAGTATACCTGGAAGCTGCTCCGGTAATTCGATGTAGGCTTTTATCCCTTTCCCTGGGTATGGAAAGTATTTCCATGGAGATGCCATGGACTGAGCATGTATTGAAAGAAATCCGCACGTGAGGGCGGGCAGTTAAAAGATGACTGATGACAATATGCCTGCATTTGCTAGTGGTGTTAATACCTGTCAGGGTTCTGACAACAGGCATTTCCAGTTTCTGGTTCATGCACATCACGACGTACTGATCTTTGTTTCAAGGAGTGACTATGGCTAACAGCAAGGTATTGTCTTACTTCAATGCCATGCACAGTCAGGGTCTCAGCAAAGGTAAGAGTCTTGAAACACGTGGGCATAGCCCTTGCTCCAGAGAAAGCACTGGCTGCCCAAACCATGGGTGACTGTTCCATCTGATGCTTATGCCTTTTAACCAGTGCATAATGTTCTATAGGTCCTAGGAAGCTTGCCACTTGCAGCAGAACCAATGGCTGCGTGGGATGTTTTACATGCTGTTCAGTAGTTTATAGGCACTCATAAGATCCAAGCTCAACTGGTACAGCAGCTTCTGGGTTGTTGCAAGGCTGCTGGACACATGTCACAGTACAAGGAATCCAACTCACACTAGCTTGCATGCAACGTGCTCCATTCTGTTCCTGCTATCGGGTGCCAATTATCCTTGACTTCAGTGGGAGCTTCATGTGTGTACTTGGCAGAACAGCTTAGTCCTGTGACAATCCAGCACAGTATTTCATACCAAAGAGCCCTAGCAAAATGGAAGACAAACCATAGGCGCTGCTCAAAGGTCTGAGGTTCTGCCCTAATGTTCTTCGGTGCACAGGTTGAATTAGCATTATGTAAAGCCCTAATGGCTATCGAAGCAAGTGATTTCAGAGAACTGTAATTATCTGCTCCCATGGAGGATCCAGATAGTATCTTGGTAGGGTGTAATTATTTCATGCAATGGTTTTGTGGTTACTTTGCTTGTTGGGTGGGAGGGGGGTGTTAGGTAGCCTGTTGTATAGGTGAGCTTTCCTTTCACAAAGATTGCATAATGTTCCTTCTGAATGAACACAGTAATGGCATGCATGTATTTTTACAAATACTCTTAAGATAGATTAATGCGTTTTTCTAAGCATGAAGTCAATTTCCAAGTTGGAATTTGCTAATGTTTAAGTTTTAGGCTTGGAAGTCATGTCCCTACCACACAGTGTTTCTGGCATGGCAGTGGGAGCATGGCATGTTACTATACCTGTGATATTCCTGATGAGACAAAAATAAGCCTGCTGGTAGTGCTTTTATTTGAGGGGGACTTCCTCTGGTATCTCAGTGTGAAATTTTGCAAAAAAAAAATGTTTTGGTAAGCAATATTGCATTTGATATATATAGTAGCATGCACACAAGTACCGTTTTGGAGCTGAGTTTCTTTGTTTACATGAGGCAACCCAAACCCCATGCACTGAGTGCGCCATGTGCAGGCTGCTGCACAAACAGCTGGAAAGGCAGTACGTGTGTCACTGGCTCAACAATCAGTTCCTATTGTAGAAGTAAAAATAGCACACATCTGTTCTCTTCATGGGTGTTGTTTCTCTGAAAGCTCTGGTGCCATCTGTGAGTCTGGCCTGCTATTCCTTCACTTGTGCATCCTGCCAAAACTCATTCTGCCTGTATCCTGGTATGGGCAGAATGGATCTGAGATCCATCTGACAGAAATCCTGTTGGGATCTCCTCATAGTCCTTCACTTGGCCAATTTAAGTATAAGCATGCTTGTAATGAGGTGGCTGGCTGGTCTGTGCCTGTTAAAGCAGCTGAATTCAGAGCTGAAGCCAGTATGCCCTTTCCATGTTTGCTTGAGCGTCCAGTGAAGTATGATGATAGTTTGTAGGAAACTGAGACATAACTCTGTCAAAGACCTGGAGTGCAAATTTGTAGCATTATTATTTTGCCATTATTTTTTTCAGGCTCTTTCCTCACCTCTGGTCAACAGGAGAAGTTGTAATTTATTTATTTTTTTGGTATGTGTTGGGGGGAAGTGTCCAATAAAACCTTGGAACCCCCCAGTCCCCCTTTGTAGAGCTTTGAACAGATGCATACTTCTTCAGAGCCAATGCAGGTATTGCTGGAGTCTCCTTGCTCTCTCAGAAGCTGTACCATAAGTAATATTTAGCAACATAAGATAAAAGCAAATTTCTCATGTTAAAAGTTGTAGTTTACAAACTGCTTGTAAACTTGCTTGCTATTCATCTTAGTCTTCAAAATGGTTCTTAGTCTCTGCCATCTCTGACATTACAGTTAAGCAGATATTATTACCTCGGGGAAAACCAACATGAGAGAATAAAAATAAAACGGGATGTTTCTTCCTGATGTGAAGAACCAACTTACAAGAATACAAATTGGATGTGGGTGTGCGTGTGTATGGATTGGGGGAGGGCACTTTATTTTCAGTAATAAAAAGTAATTATATAGTTTGCTGCATAAATAGCCGCAAGGATAACCAGAGTGCGTCAGACATCCAGTTATGCATGTGTTAAAGGTTAATACTATTTGTTCTCAGTACATTTAGTCTTTGCAAATCATGTGCTGACATGCATCCCATTTTGGTATCTGTTCATACACTCTGGTAATGATGCGTAGAGCAGGAACTCATGCCTGTGCCATTCAGTAGTATTTAGTAAATCCAACCTTTGTATAAAGGTCTTAGAAAATGGCAAGGCAGAAAATGAATGTCGTCTTGCTGCTAATTTTATCTTCCACCACACACTCCTTTCTGGAGATGAAAGCATTATGAATCTATTCACTACAGAAAGTTATTTCAACTTTCATAGCACATACCAGGATGCAGTAAAGTAAGTACACGTTCACAGCTGTTCCTCAGTTCTCTCTGCTGGAAATACAACCTGTTAAGCTGCTAGATTTCTGCTCAAAATAACTAAAATTAATGAAATAAAACAATTAAGTGGTGAATCCTCATTAAATACAAATACTGAAATAAATAGTACATCTAGATAATTGACTGCATATGTAAACTAGCTGTAGATAATTGACATGACCTTCATTTAATGAGCCTCCTTCCCATTAGTGGAGATGACTACCACAATTATGTGCCCTTATTCTAGCTGTAATTGTATGGACTTTATTGAAGTACAAACTAGGTCACATCTTCCTGAGATCTGGTCCATGGTGAGTGACCTCTTTTCATTGCTTCAGCTTTGCTATGCTGCATGAGAGAAGGAAGGATGCTCTTGCAGCCATGAGAATGGCTGCTGTTCAGGATATCAGTCTCCAGTGTTATTCTGAGAGATGTCTCATGACCTGAGGGAGTAGCTTAAAGCTGGGTCTCCAGAAGGCTGGCATACATCTAAACATAGCTTACACTTAGTTTATACCAGTTAGCAGGTGTATACAACAGTCTATGGGACAGCAATTGAATCAAGGCTCCCTCTCCAACAGAAGTCTTTGATTTTTTGTGCCCAGTGACATAGCTGAATAGGAAGTGGTGTGCCTAGAAGGTGGGGAGTTACATCTACATCTAAGAGGGGAGGGGATGGATGCATGATGCAACACTGAGGCTGTATCATTGGTGATATTGTTTTGTATTTTTCTAGCTGTCTTTCTGCCATGGCTGCCCTGTTTTGTCTGGTGTTCAGTTGTATTGATGCCGTCAGAACGTGCGGTATCAGCCAGGATCAGCTCCAGTTAAGAAATGCTCAGCACTGAACCTCTGAGGGAAATAGTCGCCTTTCTGTCAGGGTAGCATCAGGCATGGGTCTACACAGAAATGCTGGGCATCTCCCCACAGGGCCACACAGCAGTGCATGTGCCCAGCATGGAAAGGGACAGTACCTTACTCAGTAGGAGCAAACAGGGAAAATACAGTGTTCTCCCATGTTCCTACCCTGGTTCTGCTTCCATGTGGGGCGGCACAGTGACTGTCTTGTAATTCGGTACATGTAATCTGTGAGTGCTTAGGGTTTACAGGACATTTATTGTAACAGGACTGGTGGTATCTTCAATCTCTGCAGCATAATGAAGGTATGATAGTTGGGAAGCAGAGGAAAAGGACTGGAAGCTGCCATCCAAAGTGTTTCAGATTACCTTTTTGGTGCTGCATTGGGATGTTAGTCGTGCCTCTTTAAGTAAAAGATGAGCTGTGTATTCATGAGTCAGTTCAACAGTAGCTGAAATGTTATGTGTTTCTACCCATGAAGTGAGATTTAAATTTTACTGTGCTATAGCATGTTGAACCAGTAGATTTTGAGCAGCTGCTACTATAAATTGCTGTGGCCTCTAAAATGAAGAGATTTCTTAGGTGTTAAAAATATTGCTTCCTGGTATTATATCACTTGATATCGTTTTGCTGCCAAAGACAAGGACTGTGTGTATTGCTCAAGTCGCTGTCAAGATAGAATAATCTTTCGACATCCTGCTTGTGCAGTTTGGCTTAGTCTGGGACTTATTTACAAAGTAGTAGACATTTGATCTGTGTTTGCTTGCTAACAGTATTCCATTTGTCTGTGCTGCTAAAGCTTACTTTGATATACTCTTCTACTGTTATAAATAGGAAGAAGAGGGGTGGCTTTTAGGGGGACACATCTTGTGTATTATTGGTATGTTATGTGGATGATGTATGTCTTCAAGTTGTTGGTTTTCAGAGCCTAGTCACGTATTTCCTTGCCACCCTAGATAATAGAGGTGGTCGTATGCCATTGGATGGGACGTAAATTCATCAAGCTTGATGGCAGTTTCCTTCCTAAATGGAAGGCAACATTGATTAAGGAAGGATTAATTTAACGGGAGGTATAAAGTACTGTGAAATGTGGTGACCAGCGAGCCATGGGCAGAGGATGCTGAGGGCCTACTCAAGTCATTTGGTGAGGTTTCTGTACACTTCTGTCATCTCCCACATAGGAAAAATGTCCATGCAGACAAAGTTGTAGAGCCACTATTCTGTTCATTCCACATCCCTCCAAGTTCATTGATACCATAAGACGTGAACCTGAATGACAGTAGTGAAGGATGTGGCCCAGTCCAGGAATCCTTCTGTTATTTGTTTACCCACCTAACTGGAAAAGCAAATCTTCAGCTGCCAACCGGTATATTTAGCTGATGCGTGCAAGCTTGTCTTTGCTTTGTGCTTGTCTCTGTGCCTTTTGTGTTGGCCTCTATCTTATGCTGGGAGGCCCCTTGGGGTACTACATGCCCAGACAGACTCTGTCCTCCAGAGTCAAGATATTGGCTGGGACCTCTGGGCACTGCTCTAATAAAAATAACAGGAACTTGATTAGGAGCCAGGAGATCTGTGTTCTGTTCACTACTCTGGTGGTCACAGAGTGTGGTGTGGGGGCGTGGGGAGGTTTTTTCTCTTGATTTTTATATAAAACAATTCTCAGAAGAGGGAGCATATGAGTATTATTTGTCTGTTCCACTGACTCTGAATTTGTATGCTAGCAGAGCCACCCCGTCTCCTTCTTGTCTTGTCTCTGTTTGATAAAGGAAGACTGATAACCTTCTTCCTTGTGTTGTAAATTGTCTCTGTAGTGTTTCTCTTCCTCCCCTTCGAGGAAGAAACCCGATATTACCCCCTGTTGTATGTTTTTAAAATCCTATGGTGAAAAAATCTGCAAAATATTAATGTTCTGCATGGTTAGAGCAAACACTGTGTTCCTGTGAGTCACAGATGTCAGCTTTGTTTAATCTTAATAAAGCTATGCCACAATAACGCTTTTAAGCAGGAAGAGAAGTCTTAGGATGAAGGAAGAGTTGTGCTGGGGTAGAGAGCATTTGTAGCCAAAATCTTGTTTAGTAGGGGGCTGACGGTGAGGGGGGCATGAACACAAACCCAAACACTTCCCACCCCTGACTTCATTAAGTAAACTTTGAGACCTACATTTTTGGGCACTGCCTTTCTAGTGCGTGTTTCATTTTCTTTGCATGTTTTATGATAGATCGTCTTTCCATATTCGAGTCTTTAAGAGTACTAGTTTCCCACAGTACATTTGCAGGAGATGAAGTAAGGCTTTTTACATAGCACCCTGTTGGCAAACAAATAGCATTTACTCCACTGAGCGCTGCCAAGTATGAGGTACTTCTGAATGAACTTCAAAAGCTCTGAAACAAGCATTAGCTGCTGCTTCAAAAATGTGAACAACGCCACTGCTTTCTAGCAAGCAGAACTGGTGAGAGCAGGGATCGGAAGGAGGAAAAATAACAACTGGACATGATGGATATTGTGGTAGCACTTGGGATCAGACAGAAAGCGTAGTTCACTGTCACTGTGGGGTTTGGAGCGGGGG
>VZTU01019165.1:0-30030 GCA_013400835.1 Zapornia atra | reverse complement strand
GGGGGGGAGATTCTTATTAGTACCTAAAGCACGTACTCTGTGCTTGAGGAGGAAACAACTTCTATGCTGAGAAACATAGAATCTGCAGAGGCTTAGCAAAGTGTTTGGGAAGGAGCAGTTACACAACCCCAGGTTGATGGAGCTGCTGACAGGAGTGAGTCTTGCTGATTCCAAGGGTGATGAGGGGATTTCTTACAGGCACTCTCTCCTGGTGCTAACCCTCCATGCTAAATGAGGACAGAGCCAAGCATACCTATAAGCCTCAAAACATGTGCCAGAACTGGAGGCAGACCATGAGGGAAATGGACAAATGGCTCTGTGTTGCAGTATGGCAGCAGGGCTGATTGTGCTTCTGGTTTTCATGCTGGGCTCTGGGCTTTACCTGGGTTTGGATAGATGCTTGGTCTGCTTGGGAACAGGTGGTATGGAGCTCCAGGATGTCACAGTGGTTCTGTACTGTCATTTCAGTATAGCTCTTATCAGCTTTGTAATCCAGTAAGTCCCTTCCATGGCATTCACGTGATGCGAGCATCTGTCCAGCTCAAATTTAGTAGGGAACTGAGCATGCTGTCCCAGACCATTTTCTTGTTCTATATTTATGCATACGTAACTGAGGAACTGACCTGCTGAGACCTCAGAATTGTATGGCCTCTTCCTGTGTTTCGATGGTTGCTTTCAAAATACAAAATGCAATTTACCCTGGTACGGTTCTCTCTTTTTTTTTTTGTGAGATAAAACAATGAAGTATTTTTGGCATAGAGAGATCCTAAAAAGTCAAGTCTTTGATTTGTACTTGAAATAGAAGTCTTGCCTTTCACACTTGTGCAGCTGCCTTTTACGGCAGAATGTTGCATTGCTAAACAGTAGTTCTGCTTTTGCTGTTACTTGAAATCAGCCAATAAATAAGGTCTGTGTAGTATTAAATACTACAGGAAGACTTTGGCATGTGAGACCTCTGACATGCTTTTATCAATGTTGCCTAAGCTTTGGCATATGCTCTATCTGGAACTCTAAATCACAGAACACCCTTGTAAAAGAGTGTGCGTTATCACTGGTAATGAGTTGTGGCTGCATGCAGTGATCTCTGCAGAAAATGCATAATGTTTCATGACAACTCAGGTGAATTTTTACTACTCCATCCCTTGTAAGTTAAATCTTTTTTTTTTTTCTTGTCCTTAACAGTTCCACCAAGTGAGAAGAGTGATGACCATCCTTTTCCTTACTATGGTTATCTCATACTTCAGTTGCATGAAAGCTGCCCCGATGAAAGAAGCTAGTGTAAGAGGACAAGGCAGCTTGGCTTACCCAGGTCTTCGGACCCACGGGACTCTTGAGAGCCTAAATGGGCCCAATGCTGGTTCAAGAGGACTGACATCACTGGCGGACACTTTTGAACATGTCATAGAGGAGCTTCTAGATGAGGACCAGGACATCCAGCCCAGCGAGGAAAACAAGGATGCAGACTTGTACACATCCCGAGTCATGCTAAGCAGTCAAGTGCCTTTGGAACCCCCACTGCTCTTTCTGCTCGAGGAGTACAAAAACTACTTGGATGCTGCAAACATGTCCATGAGGGTCCGGCGCCACTCCGACCCAGCTCGCCGTGGGGAACTGAGCGTATGTGACAGCACAAGCGAGTGGGTGACAGCAGCAGAGAAAAAGACTGCAGTGGACATGTCTGGGGCAACTGTCACAGTCCTGGAAAAAGTCCCAGTACCCAAAGGCCAACTGAAGCAATACTTCTATGAGACCAAATGCAACCCCAAGGGGTATACCAAGGAGGGCTGCAGAGGCATAGACAAGAGGCACTGGAACTCCCAGTGCCGAACTACGCAGTCTTACGTGCGAGCTCTCACCATGGATAATAAAAAGAGAGTTGGCTGGCGCTTTATAAGGATAGACACTTCCTGTGTATGTACATTAACCATTAAAAGGGGAAGATAGTGGATTTGTGTTGTATAGATTATATTGAGACAAATTATCTATTTGTATATATACATAACAGGGTAAATTATTCAGTAAAAAATAATTTTATGGACTGCATGTATAACTGAAGTTTATACAGTACAGTGGTTCCACAATCTATTTATTGAACATATCCATGACCTGAAGGGGAACAAAAGTCATTTGCGCACAAGTTTAAAAAAAAGGAAAAAAAAAAGAGAAACAAGCAAACAAAAGTCTGCATTACATTCCTCTAACATTGTGGTTTGTCGCTGTTGCCAAGAATTGAAAATATAAAAAGTTTAAAAAAAGAATAAAATTGCATGCTGCTTCAATTGTGAATTGATGATAAACTGTCCTCTTTCAGAAAAATAAATTGAACCAAAACATTCCGTTTACGTTTTAGACAGTAAGTATCTTTATTCCTGTTAGTATTATATCTGTTTACTGCTTTTAAATTCTGATAGCGTTGGAATTAAAAACAATGTCAAGGTGCTGTTGTCATAGTTTTACTGTTTCTCTTTTACTTTTGAACTCCCATCAGATTGAAAATGAAAAAAAAAATGATGACTTTATTCTGGATTAAAAAACAAATTTGTTTTTTGTATGTTGTGAAGGTGTTTGCAAACAGCAATCCAACTACTGACACAAAAAAAAATAAAAAGAGGCAACTGAAAAAGAATGGTGATGTTCCACTTCACATTGTTGAACTTCAGGCTTAGAGACAGCACTTAGTTAACTGTACGGCAACATGTGATTTTGGGTTATTTTCTCTTTCTTTTTTTTAATTTGCTGTCTTTTGAGACCTGCATTTGCTTATACCATGTTTGTTTGTGTTGGGTTGGGTTTTTTTCTCCTTTCCTCCCTCTGGAAGGATGTTGGTTGTGATCTTTAAAATATTTCACTTAGCATACCACTGGTACGCTCTTGAAGTAAGTGAAGAAGAAGTGCTGGAGGAGTTGGCTTTAATTTTCCTTAGGCTGGGACAGACTTATTTAGCCTGCGCTACCCCTCTAACTCTCCTGAGAAATATTTCTGAAAAGGCAGGTTGTGCGCTGAGGAGCTGTGCATAACATTTGCACTGGCTGTGGTGGGCAGAGGCACAGAAATAGCTCATTAGTGAGCTCACCAAAGGCAGGTGCTATATTTGTAGTTCCTCTAGATGAAGAAAGTAGCTGAACAAAGAGGAGAACACTGCAAAGTAGAACTACTTCTGAATGCTGCAGAATCTGAATTAGTCTGCCTTGCTCTTCAAGTTAACTAAAAACCTGGACTGGGCAAAGCTTATTTGAAATCTGTTTCCTCTACAGCAGATCTGTTTGAAGAGTATATTTAACACTGTCATTATTGGTAGAAACTCAGGGTGGAAGCTAATAACCACCTTCAAAATCAGTGGTTTCTCCTACCTAGGGTAGGAGGGCTTCCCCTTCCCTAAGGGAACTGACTGTCAGAGGAGAGCCACCCCAACTGCACAGTGAAAACCTTTGGCAGTGGCCCTATCCATCCTCCACCATGAATGAGAAGTAACCCACCCGAACTTCAAACTTTAACCTTCCCCATGAATTGCAGGTATTCAGGCTCTCACATAGAAATCAGAAATGGAAAGAAAAAAACCTGATAGCTAAACTTACTGAATTGTCTCAAAACTTCATGTTCTTCATGCAAATTCAATGTTGGTGTAATGGAGGATGTCCTTACACTGTAGCCAGTGCCTGTATGTGTATTATAATCCCTTAAATGAACAACTCTGCTGTGGCTCAGGAGCTGTGCTCAGCAATACTCGTGAACTACAGCAGAGTGATGGTGTAACGGCAGCTCCCTCCAAAACCAGGGCGGGTTGCTTAGGGAGAGAAAAGGATGATGTTAATGGCTGAACAACAGACAGATGGCTCAGCTAGACTGGAAAAAGAAATGATAGCTGGGACATGACAGTAATCTAATTCAGATGCAGGAATAAAATAATTCCCAGTTCAAATAAATTGAATTTCCAAAAGAGAAGTGTTAATGCATAAGTCACGCTTGAAATAGGGTCCCTCGCTTCCCCTGTTAATTATGGCAGTACCCTCAGGTCAGCCATCCCCACCTGGCATGGGCAAGGTGGTGCAAAGCTAACAGGGCAAGGGCAGCCTCAGGGTGAGGGGACTCAGGGATGGAGCCAGGAACCTATGGAAGGTCTGTGTCCCTTAACTACATTCTCACATGCCAGTCCTGCGCCTACGGGTGGAAGGCAAAACCGGCAATTAAACAGCAGCCCCGTGGCTCTCACCTGCCTGACCTGACACATCCATGGTTGCAGGCTCGGCAGTTTTAGTTAAAAACAGAGATGGGGAGGGGAAGTGGTTGGTTTTCTTTCACATCACTTAATAAAACTCTTGCTGTGGTCTGTCTGTGACAAAGGTATATCATGCATGTCAGCAGGCCTAGTGCTGTGTTAAAGTAAAGACTCTTGCAACTGTAAGTTAATGTCTGTGGCCTTGTTCTCTATTATTCACCTTGTGTAACATAAATATTTATTGTATATTTATATAATTTTATGTTTTTTGGGAAAAAAGCTGAAATTGGCATTAAAATTTAAAAGCAACTGCGTCATATTGTAAATATAATTAAGCTATATTTAAGTGTACTGATTAACATAATATATGTTTAACTATAGAGTTTTTTATGTTTTTAAATATATTTTCAAAATATATATATAAAACTTGGGGTTTTTTGGGGGACCATGTGACTCTTTTCTCTAATTGTAAAACAAACTTGAGTTTTACTATAAAGATGTGTGTTCTTTGTTTTAAAACAATTTTTACTTTATTTTAGCAATAAAAATCTCACTTGGAGGGCAGATAGACCCCTGTTTCATAGCTGGACAGTTAGCATTGGGAGGGGAGGGGTGGCAAGAATTTACTTTCCATAAAAGTTGGGATACTTTCAGAGTGATGTATTTCCCTTTAATTCTAGCACATAAGTCCTCACGAGACTCAAAACCCATGGATGACATGTATATATAATTTTATTCAGCTGTAAAATAATGAGCATAATGGAAGGGAGGGGGAGGGGTTATTAACCTTAGTAACTAAGGGATAAGTGAGACGTAAACTCAATAGCTGTAGTCCAGTCATGTTCCTGATTTTTAGATGGTGTCATGTATATTTATATCCCCTGCCCTGAACTTATTTATGACCCCACGGAATACTAGGAGTGGAATTCCTCGGATTTAACATACTGTTAGTATTTCTAAAAGAGTATTTTCTACTACAACTGCCAAGCCTTTGTATATTTAATTATCCCATAGCCCTAGAACAATCAATAAATCTTCATGATGAATAGAAAACTTTCATATAACTTAAGGGGGGGCTGTGGGGGGAGCAGGGGGAAGCACAAACCCAAACTTAAAAAATTCCATTGTTGTGAATTTCCCAAGAGCCCAGTGCCAGCAGCGTCTCCACGAGAACCGAGGAAATGGTGCTTCTGCAGATTATCATTTATATTAAACACACATGCATGCACATTGCTTGCTTTTTTGTTGTCTTAAAATAAGCCAATGGAAGCAGTACCACATACTAAAACCTTTGGTGCTGGGAAGAACAGAGCCACGCTGTTACCAGCCATGTGCCTGCTCCTGGCTGTGACTCCGCTCGGACCCTGCCTTCTGCCCTAGGTAGGACAGAGATGGGTGAGATTGCTCTATCTTATTAAATAGATGTTAAATATATGGCATAGGTATAGGGAAGGAAAGGGGCACCCTCAAAATGGGTATTTGATCTACAGAGGATGATGCAGGAGCTATTTGTCCATCCTTACACTCTACTGAATCCTAGCTCTGTAGGGGGAAAGAAAGAGTTTTCCATTGCTTTCATAACTCAGAGCAGAAATAAAGGCATGTGGCTATAGGCTTCTAAATTACTCAGCCAGAAAACAATAGCAAGTGGTAAAATAAGGTTTCTGAAGAGAGCATCAAGGCCATGTTGAAGTGCAATGAGAGGGGGAGGACATTTATTTCAATTTGTCCCAGGTGGATCCAATATACTGCTTCCACAGGCTACTTCTCCTAATTAAGATCTCGTTTAGAAGACACCTTCTGGCAGAGCAATTAAAATGAAAAAGGAAGGGATGCACTTGTATGGAGTAAATATAAAGAGCACCAAGCCTGCACCTTATGAGGGGATTTTGAAGTGGGGAAGGTTTGGAAGAGGAAAAAGGTTTTTCTGAACTTTTTTTTGGCTGGTGATTTTTTTTTTTTTTTTAACCACTTGCTACCATTTTGGGTAGTCAAAGAATGTGGTGTTGATATGAATTGACAGAGTTCAACTAATAGCTTTTTTTGATGCCTGTGGGAAAGGTGGCCTGGAGATGGCCTGAGTAGGTCTCGCTTTTCCAGACAAGATTTGAATTCACCTGTGGTATTTGAGATGCTCCTGGAAATCAAGTCTTTTTAATCCTATCCTGTTAGATGGTGGCAGGAAGCCCTTGGAGGTAAGCTATTCTTTGCTGCATTGACCCTTGCTGTGCAGCGGTGAGTTTCTAAAACCTGCCTTCAACCTGCTTGGTTCTTCTGGGGGCCTGTTCTGAAGTCACAAATGCATATATGTATTTAGCTACATGTAAGGTAGCTACTTGTGCTGCTGCTTTGTCTCTGTGGATCAGGCTGGTGCTGTGGTGGTGAATCCACATGGGATTGCAGCTACCCTGCCTGTTGCTGTGGGTCTGTAGGAAGTAACTTGAGAGGGATGCCAGAAGTGGCATTCACAATAATTCCCAGTGCCCAGGAGGGCTGTGCAGGCAGCAAGGACTTCCCTGCTGCTGGAGCCCTCAGCTGTGTTGGCTTGTAGCAGACACCGCTGATCTCATCAGCGCCATCATTGCCAGTTTGCTCACACAGGGATTTTAGGAGATGAGGAGGAGGATTTGCCATGGATCTGCAAGGCTTCTCATCTAAATCCCTCCTTTCTGCCTCTACCAGCTGGGTGAAGCCTCGTGCAGCAGTGGGAAGGGGCAGGAGCTGTGGGGCCAGGGCTGTCAGTAACCCCTGGGACTTGCACCTGGGAGTTCACTGCCCACTGCTGTGGGGCCAGCACTGCCTTGTCACTGCAGAAGAGTGTGATGGTGTGTGGAGGCCCTTCCAGTAAGGCCAGGCAGAGGGCTAGAGTAAAATGGGTGCAGGAAAACTGAGCTAAAATGTTCAGAAAATAAAGTTATTTGTCTGTTGTGATACCAGCCAGCAGAAACCTGAATTCCCGGTGCAGGTGTTGCTCTTCTGTACTGGCACAAGGTGAAATAAAGCTCTTCCTTATCTTCTTCTGAACCCGAATAATCTTCCTTTGTATCACAGTAAAGATTGCCAGCGCAGGGACTCTGATTTAATTAATGGCAATAATCTCTCAGGTAATATGCAAAAGGATGGGTTAAAAGGAAGGATTTTAGCCTGCCAGGAGTGCAGTTTTGCACTTTTAGGATGGCATCCCATGCATCCAAACTCTGAAAGTGTTTCCCCTTGCTAAAATAATCCTTTCCTTACACTATTCCCTCCTCCCCTTTATTAAAAAAAGACCTCGAGCAAACAATCTGGTCTAGCTTAAGTCTATAAAGTACTGGAATTTCCAAGTTAAAGCTTCGGTTCATGTACGTAAACCAAACTATCTCTTCCTACTGCATTGCATTGGTTATAATAGCCTTTAAAAGTGCTCAGACTCTAAATAAGAGCGTAGGTACTTACTGCACTAAATACTCCAGCAACTGGCATCTACACCGAGGATTTAAAATTATCCTAATAAGGTTTCCAATTACAATTTTTTTCTGACCTTTAACTAAAGACCACTCTGCTGGGAGACTCATTTCTGCTCTAACCCCAGCATGGTCCTTCACTGAAGTTTCACTATATTTGGACTCCGGTCTTGGGAATCTGTTATTTAAATACAATATAAAGGATGTGCAGCCATGTTGGTGTTACAAAAACAATTCTGCCAACTTTGTCATTTACATCCATGAAACAGACCAGTGAGGCCACTTCATTCCTGGTTTTACGTCATGTTCCTACTTGAAAGCATGTAAGGTGTGCACATGTTGTTGCTATGGCTGTAAGACAGAATGGAGGGACAAATGCAAAAGAGATATAAGAAACATAAAAGGAACAAATCTAGCAAGCTTTGTTAAAAGGGAAGTACAGGTGACGTGACATAGGACAGTTGCACCTCATGTGCTACTGTTGTCATCCCTTTCCATAGCATGATGGGGACATCTGCATCTTTGTCAGTCAGTTCTCTTTGGAGCAGGAATAAGCAACAACAAATGTCTGTTTACAGTCCTGGGGTTTTTTTATGACAAACACATTTGCTTGGGAAAGCAGCACACAGACAGCTCTCTTCCCCAAACTGCAGAACCTCTTCTTTTGTCCTTCTGGCCTTTTTTGTTCTTGGGATGAATGAAATTGCCATCCCTGATGTCCTTGTGTGGTGCAGCTCACTTGAAGAGCAGCAGTGCTTGTCTCACTACAGCAGCGATACATTTTTCTTATTAAAAAAAATCACTCCATCACCTTGTAAATGAATATCCCTTCTGCTCCGTTGGAGCTACTGCTATGGAGAGTATGGCCAAATGGATGTGATGTTGGTACAGGTGCAGATCTGTGCTGACAGGAGGTACCTGCCAGTGCTGGAATGCAGCAATCAAGGTCACTTGTACTCGCCTCATCTAATGTCAGTTCACTTCCCAGCTGGTTACATCTTTGGTTCCCTTGGATTTGATGGACATGTTAGTCCTAGAGATGCCATAGTCTGGCTCTTTAATTCCGAAGGGCACAGAAGAAAAGTTTCACTCACCTTCATCTCAACTATTCCCAAGAACCATACGATCTGATGTGTGTTTTCCTTTAACCTTCCTTGCTGTGCTGGTGTGGAGTACTTGCCGCCACATTTGAGGGGATATGAGTTCAGACATGCTTATACAGTCTCACTAATCGCTCCCGGTACATACCTCTGAGCTGTACAGGTCTCTGCTGAGGAGCTGTCATGGCAGGAGAGGGGCTGTGGGGATGAAGCTTTGGAAACCCAAGGGGACCTTCCGCTTGGGGAAGCAGGGTAGAGCAGCCTGCAGCCGGCTCTCCTTGCCTTGCTATGCAATGCTCGGATAGAGATGAGGGAAGTATAAAGTGGGAGCTCTTACTAGCTCACTGCAAAGCATGACATGGTGTGGATGACCCCATACTTAAATTCTGACAACTGCTGGTGTCTGCTTAGTGCTTCAGGAGGAATAAGCCACATTTGTGTTTTCAGAAGTCCTGTTGCAAACAAGCTGTCTAGTGAAATGGAAATTCATCACCTGAAGAGCTAAACAGCAGCTTTGTTTTCCGAGGGGAAACTAGGGCAAGTGCTTGGAAGAGGCTATTGGAGGGGAAACGTTGATTGCCTTAAAAATATGCATTACCTTTAGCTTCCCAGTGAGCTAAAAATCTCAGTGTGACTGCACGAATTGAGGCCTCGATTGTCAGGTGTTTTATACTGGGAAGCCTGGTGAGCACAGGGACCGCAGGGCCCTATTTGCCAGCTGTTAAATTCAGCTTGTGCAGCGTGGGACACAGAGGAAAGGCAGGCGAGCACATGAAATCTCTTCATAAATCTGTCAGGTAGGCATCCGTGATTAGCAGTAGCAGTGCTCTTCTTGTCTGTGCCTCCTCTAAATTAAACCAGAGATTCCAGGCATAACTCTGCATGTCCTTACGGCTTTATAATTGCTGCCTGCACGGCAAGTCGAAGAAATAATGAGGATAAAGTAGTGCAAACAATAGCTATACAAGCTAATTAGCCCTGCCTGTCACTGAAAATAATACAGTGGATAGGCTGATGATCTAAAGCCTTGCTTGAACTTTTAAGGCAGGAAGTTAGTATGAAGAGATCTCGAAATAAAGTGTTCCTGGAGCCCAAGATGATTTTAGGGGTCTACAGTCCATTACCTACTCAATGGTCACGTCATAAATTCCCCTTTAGGACCACAATACTCTGTTATGTGCTTCCTAACACAGGAGTTATCTACGGTTTCTAAGAATTGGTGCAACATTTCTAATAAAGCATGTGTCAGGTATTATGTAGGGCTATAACTACAGTATAATTTACAGTTTGGTGCCAGACTACTGAAATGACCACCTACGCAGTGATGTGTTGGAGCATTTCAGCACAAAGCTGTAAGCTTGGAAACCTCTGCAAATCTTCTTTCTTGGAGCTTTCATTTTTTTCTCCTTTAAATAGGACAATTTCTCCTTAATCACAGAGCCTAATTGTGCCTTTGAAAAGGACAGCGTCTACCAAATTTAGTGGGAGGATTGAAGAGTAGCTCAATAAATCGATAGAGAATAAACCGAGCAAAAGTCGTTCTGCACAGAATCCGTTTTAGCTGAGGAGGTTCCTGGGATGAAGGTTGGTGGAAGAGCATTCTGGGAGACAACTGGTGTGAAATCGCCCTGTTTCTACCCGCATCAGCCTGGCATTGGCTGTTGGCCACTGCTGGGGTCAAGCATGAGGGGTGGCTGGGTCTTGTCTGGCGTGGGCTTTCTCAGAAACGCATCTCCGCGCTTGCTGAGTGATGTGGAAAAGGCTGCTGTGCCAGTTGGCACTGGCACAAGGTCTTGGACCCACTGTGGCGTGCGCCAGTGTGGCTGCCAGCCCCGGTGACTGCTGATCCTGGAAGAGGACTGAGTGGAACCTTGCCTGGCCCAGGAGGCTGTTCTGAGGGCACGGCAGGGGAGAGCTGTCTCCTGGGGGCCTGATAACAACCACATGTGTAATGTCTTCCCACTACTTTGGTCTTTGTGCTCCTAAATTGTGTGAGTTCGGCTTTCTGGTAAATTAAAGTCAGGCCGGCGGTCTGTTTCAGATTTACATACGTGTATTTGAGATACAGTAAGCCTGGGGAATCAAGCAGGGATGAGAAACCCGTCGTGTCTTGGTGGTGCTGTGGACTTGACACATGGCCGCAGGCTCCCCAGCTCTGTTTTCCCATTGAGTTTTGTCTTTGTTGTTGTTGCGCCGAGCGTCGCTGATGGTATTTTTTTAGCAGGTTTCTAGCTGCAGAGCCCTGTGCCTGGGCGCAGGCAGATGTCCTGCAGCTGTGCGGCCGCCAAGGAATTCCCACTTTGCTTTGAAGCAAATGAGCTTGTTCCACCCAGCGATTTTAATTCCCCACCAGAGTACAGACCCTGTGCTCTGGTGCAGGGCTGTGGCTGACATCGATTTCTGCCTCTTCATATTGCTGTAGATGGTATCCAAAGGTTTTGGTTTTTACCCCAGAGACGGTCCCAGTAAGGAGGCGCTCCGGGGCTTGTCTTGAGGGTCCTGTGGTGTTTGGTGATGTTGTTGGTGTTTGAGTAGTGTAATGATTTCCAAGCTGGCGCACTGCTTGGTCCGCGCTAGGGGAGGTTGGTGGTTTTCCAGCATCTGGCACATCCATGCAGCTAACAGCCCCTTGGGCACTGCCCTTGCCCAGCAGCACCTTGATGGAAAGGCAGCGCGTGGCCGGCTGCAGGTGTGCAGCTGTGCTACGAATGTGTCCCTACCACACCGCCTGCACCCTGCCAGCTCCTCCCAGCCCACAGCCTGCTTGGGGAGCCTCAAAACTGAAGGAAAATCAGTGTGGTTTGGGGCTGGAGGGGACCCACAGCCTGGCTCCTGTGGCGGGAGGAGGAGGAGTGTCCCAGACACAGACAGTGGCAGCTGAGGGCTCCTGTCCTGGATGGCTGTCCAAGGTGGGTGTTGTGCCGTGCCAAACCCCACAGGGACCCTTTCCTCTTGGATTCCATGCTGTTGAGTGGCCACTGCCAATCTGCCTTCATGTGGAGAGATGGGTGACACTGACTTGATTTAGTTCTGTATCACCAAACCCATACAAGCTATCCTCAGCCCAGAAGGTGTACATGGGATGCCTCTGAACCGTATGGGTGCAGAGTTCCACCAGCATCCCACAGCAGGGTGTTGGGGGGGTCACACATCTATGTCAGGCTGGTGTGGGCATCCCATAGACCTGCTGAGCCTCATCCCAGCCTACCTCAAATGCCATGACCTCCATAGATGCCCGTCCCACCATGTATTGTGACATTTCTGTCTCCAATCCTATCTTTGTATGCTGAAAGGTAACTCCTGCAAAGTGCTGCATCCTCAGCAGCACAACAAACCCCACGCTTCAGCATGGGATGGCTGTTGTACATCTGGTTTTGTAGGCTCCCTTCTTTGGATGCACTTATCCTGTTGCTCAGTTGTTGGGATTGTGAGTACCCAGTGAGCAGCATTGTATGGCCCTGGAGCTCACAGAGGGACACTTAGGCAGGAGGGTCACAAAGAAGAGGGTGTTTCGGCATCTGTGAACCAAATGACTGGGAACGGTTTGGCATCTGACCCAAAATGCCGGGCACTGCTTGTATTTCAGAGGGACAGGACTGAAAAACAGCATCTTGGAGGCACTGAGATGAGCAGCCGGGGGAAGTTAGGTTTCTCATGAAGTACTGCATAAGCTGGTAAAGCTCTGTCATCAGGGACATTATAGTTGTCCCTCCTTTCTAAAGTGGGGGACAAAAGCCCCAGAATGACATTTTTGAGAGCTTCTTCCCTCCTAGTAGCTACCAAATGTTTTGAAACCATTTGTGGCTTGGCTTCCCAGCAGGGAGAGACTCTTAGGGGTTCAGATAACTGGTGCTGTGGTGTCTGCCCATGTAGAAATGGACTTTGTCAAACATGTATACTAAAAAAAAAAAAAAAAAGGCTTTCCAACAAAGCTGTGATCACTGTGACAAGTAACTAAGGACTTACAAGAACTTACATTCAAAATAGAACATTTGACCTGTGGAGATAAAGCTCTGCCTCCTGTCATCGCTGGGCAGACACGCTGATCCCTCTTCATGGGACAGCTTGGTCAACATTGCAACAAGTTCCATGCCCAGTGTTATTCCTTAATAGATCTGTCCTAGACATAGGAAGCGTACCTGGGAAAAAAGATTTTGGCCAGTGGCACCAATTGGGTTAGAAACTATAACAGGATTTGACTAAACATTTGTGTGATTAGAAGTGTTTCTTTCAACTACTACCACCATACTTTTGACCTACGTTTTTCTTTGTTTTGACATGAGCAGTATATGATGCCAACAGCTCTTTAGTTTTGAGAAGCATTTTTGAAGACTTCAGTGCATCACTGGATGCAGAACTTTATCCTTTCTAAAAAACATATTTCAAAAAGTATCTGTTCATTGATGTTCAAGTATCTAGAATATAAATATTTTGTAATACAAATATAACTTTTCATTAAATAACTAAGCAAAACCCATGACAGGCTGTGGGAGTCACTGGTACAGATATACGCCGTATTGATTGCCGATGCAAAAGTCCACTTTGTAGGCTGATTTTATTTATCAGAATACATGCGCCACTCCAAAACTGGAAATCCTCCTACCCACAGAGTATTTAAAGGATGTTCAAAATAAAATCCCCTTCTGCAAGTACAAAACTCAAAGACTTCAAACTTCAGGCTTGAAATGATGGAAAGTATGGGCTACAGACTTCTTTAAATTTTTTTCTTTCTTATTTTCTTTTTTTATTTTTTGCCTGGGAAACAAATGTTGTGACATTTTGCAGTGAGGTCCTTGGATCTGTCTTCCCCTGTGCAGAGCTGGGCACGCACCACAGAACAGCTCTTGCACTCGGTCCAGCCTGAGTGGGATCCAGCACTTTCTATGCTTGCTCCCTGCAGATTCTCATCTCTGACCTGAAGCTGGGCACATTGACACCGGCTCTTTGAGATGGGTCTGAGTCCCTGACCATGTGCATGGGTAATTAGGGAGTGCGCAAAATACTAGGACCTGATGCTACCCATATGAAAGCCCTGTGGATATTTAACTACCATCACTGTATGATTGATTGCACCATCATTGGTCTCATCCCCTCAGTCCCACTTCCCTCATGTTGTTTCTCTGACTCCTCACTTGGAGCAGAGCCTGGGGTGAGAACAGGCTTCCTCAATGGCCGGGGCTATGGCACAGACTTGGCCTCAGGGATGGCCTGTCTCGGGGCAAAGCCATTCTCTGAAGAGCCTGTCCCCATGGATGAAGCAGCTGTGGGACTGTTCACAGGGCATTGCTGGGGATGGCTGTGTAGGTCTGTGTTTCACCAAGTGGGTAAGACCTGTTAATGCCTTCTGGGAAGAAAGGAAAAAACAGGGCAAAGCCATTTCTGGCAGAGGAGACAGAATTTGTCCCAGGAAAGAGCTGTTGAAGTGATCTCTGTGGTCTGGGAAGTTGGTGGGAAATCACCTCCCTGGCTTCTCACAGCCATGGGTAGTTGAGACGGAGATGTGACTAGGTGCAGCAACTGGGAAGAAAAGTCAGAGAAAAAAAACCTGGGGAAAACGCTGGTAGCTGGGCAAGTATGTGTGCAGGAAGAAGAAAGCGAAATGGGGGTGATGCAGCCCCAACNCCCCCCGCCAAGAAAAACCCCTTGAAATATCACATTAAGCTGCAGGCTGGGGATGCTGCTGAGTGCAGCAGGTTGGTGAGAGGCCAGAGGTGCTGGGGCTGCTGAGTGCAGAGGCCAGGAGCTCAACATGGGGATTGGGGCATGAGCAGGCTCCTCTCAGGGCTTGTTCGTGCTTGTGCGCTTTCGGTGTGTGAAACGGAGCAGCTTCGCTAATGAGCAGATGTTTTCTCCGTGCGGCTGTTATGACATCCTTTAGGGTTCCTGCTAGGGACGTGTAACCAGTCCCTCCCCACCCACGCTTAGGCTTTGAATGCAAGCTGTAATACACGGTTGTGCAACAGCATTCACTTCCCACTGCTCTTGACAGTCCAAGGTATGTACAGAAACCGGAGCTTTACAAATAAAAGTAATCCTGCTGTTGCTGTAAAGGAGTCAACATTTCTGATCTTCAGACACTCAGCGATTTGCCTTACTTGGAAGAACACAGTTGGGGTTCCTGATGTGCTGCCCACCTGTGCTGCCCACTTTGTGGTGGCCCTGTACCTGGTTCTGGAGCTGTTTTATACGGTCACCCCAGTCTGCACCAAAATAGGGTACAGGACACGTGGAGTACCAGAACTGTGGTCCCATCCATCTCCAAACTGACATCACACAGCAGCCAGCTCAGCTGGGTGGGGGTCAGGTGTCAAAACCCATTGAGAAATGACTGAAACGTTACCTGTGTAAGCCACGAGTGCTTGCCGCTTTCAGGTGTGCAATAATGGGACATAAAAAACTTTTCAGAGAAAACTCCCAACCACCTGCATTCACCTAGTCAATGTGGCAAACAATTCCAACTACTGACAGGGATGTCGTGCGAAGGATGCTCTTTGTGCCTTGTCCAGCAGTAAAGCAAAAACCGACCCTGTGGGTTTTAGATAGCAAATACTGTAATTGATGGCTTAATTATAGACTACCTAAGGCATAAGTCTGATCCCTTCCATTTTTCTGGAAAAGCCTTGTTCAGTTTCCCATTTATCACCTGAGAATTAACGTCTTGTGCAGACACCACAGAGGGCGGAAGAGTCGGTGTGGCTTCGGCGCTAGAAACATTGCCATGAAAATAGAACAAATGGTAATAAATGCTTGTTATGGATTAGCTGGCCTTTTAAAAGAGATTACTTTTCTTTACTAATCTTATTTAAATATTCAGCTGTGTGCCTCTCGTATTTCACGCTTGGTGTTTGAATGGTATTTCTGAACCTCCCTAATTGCTGCCGCTATTTGTGCCTGAGCAGGGTGAGGAGTAAAACTCTGCTTTGATTTAAGCAGATGTGTTTGCATATTGCCTAGGTTACCATTTGCATGGCAGGGAAAAAAGATCGCAACCGCAGCATCAGCCATCTTCCTGGATGAACCGTGGCCTGTAGAAAATGCTAAATGCAGGAGGTATCATCAATAAATCATAACGCTCTTCCCTGTTTGAGCAGTTTATCCTGGAGAATCTTAAATTGCAGTTATTTTCAGAACACTGCTGTGAGGTCTGTGGGCGTTTTATGATTGGGTAAACTCCGCACAGAGCATTTAAGGGATTCGCTCAAGGCCTTGCAATGACAGAATTGCCACCTTCCCTATCTTGTCCAAATTGACCATTGCCTTTCATTTGAAAAAAAAAATTAGGAAATCCTCATGTTTCCCCTCTGCACATTGCAAAAAGGAAATGTTTCAAGGGAAGGGCCTGGTTTCAGGTGTGGAGGTGCTCAGCATCATGGTGAGGAGGCAATGCTGGCAGCCTGGCCAAGTAGGATGAGCCAAAGGCCTCTGGAACTGCTGATGCAGGGGACAGGGCAAGGGTGGCAGTGCCCAGGGGCTGCCAGAAGCTGGCCACCTTCCTTTCTTCCTCTCCACTTGCGTTTCCCTGGTTGAAGTCCCTGTGGCCATCAACAGGGAACTTGGGGTGTAAGGGGCACTGGGAAGGACCCACAGATAACGGCAGAGCTGATGCTGGGGCGGTTCTGCTGCACAGCGTAACTTCTGCACCATGCAGGACTGTGCATTTGTAACTCAGATGGTGAGTGTGATGTGTGGCACCAGGTGTGTTCTGCTGCCTGGGATGCTTTTGTAGTCATCTTTCTCCTGATGCTGAATTAAGGTTCCCACACAAGATGTTCAACAAAGATTATCCTTTATGCAAAGCAATGCTACCCTATTTGCAAAGCTTGCCTCCACTGCAAATGCTGTTGACGTTCTCTCTCAAGCAGCTAAAGTTCAAATGAGAAACAAACTGCCTTGGGAGAGGGGTGGGGGAGGACCGGGGCTCAGCAAAGCAGTGACAGACAGTGGTGCTGACAGCGAGAGGTAAGCCCGCATCTTCTAGCAAGGTTACAGCCTTGCCTGAGACACTGGGATTAAAAAGCTGTCAGGTGCACACGTAAGACTGTTGCAGTTAAATTAATGCTAGCTCAGTAGAGTTGAATCTCTTTCAAGTGATAAGACGGCGCTAGAGCCTAGCTATGGAACACTACCTGGAGATGGGCATCCCAAAGAGTGACTGATCAGGTAAAGGGGGGAATGACTTAACCATTTCCCCTTCTGCTCTGTGTAGTGTAGTATGCTTTCCCACTCAGATACACCATCCGTAATGCTTGTGGTTATAGATGACCAAAGTGTAGAGCTGAAAGGTGTTATTAGTTAGTTTGTTGTCCTTTTTCTTTCTTACCAGTGGATGCTCAGGTACCTCTCACTTCCTTTAGGAGCCCTTGGAATTGACATTTCCTCTCCAGCCGTCAGGGCTGGAAACCTTTATTCCCCTAATAAAAGCTGAGATTTTCACATAATAACATGATTCTGGTAACCAGAGCTTTAAGAAAAAGGTCAGATAATGTGACACTTGAAATAAAAGCTCAAGATGTGACAAAGCCGTATTTAGTGCAGTTCCCAGCTGAATGGGGAATGGCCATTACATGTTTGGTTTAAAGTACACTTACATTTATTCCAGGAAAGCTCTAATGCAACCTTTTCCTATTAGCTAAATAAAAGATTAAGTTAATGCTGCCACTTATTTTAAAATTTACTGAAAGAATCAGGGGGAAAAGGAAAAAAAAAATCTGTAGATGAATCGCTGTAGAAATAAGCAATGCTGGTAAAACATTGCTCAGCATCGCTCATTAAAATTCACAGCACATTTCACTAATTATAGTCTGAACCAATGCTTCCTCGGGACTTTCTGGGTTTGTGGTTTTTTTGTTTTGGGTGGGGATTTTTACACCTCTGGTCATTTCATGGAATTTCTGGTGTTTTATCCACCAGCATGCATGGGTCTCTCTTCTTGGAAACAGGGATGGGAGAAAGAGTCCAAGGGCACATCCCGCTCGGAGGCAGTGAAGAGGATGAGGGTTTTGAATGGGGATGGCCACAAGCAGGTGCTGTTGGTCTTTATCCTGCCAAGGGTTTGATATCAGTACAAGGGTCTTGTGGAAATCAAGCATCCTCCTGCTTTTCACGCAGAACAATTGCTTTTTGTGGGACACCTGGCGTCGGGTTTTAATGCTCCCAGTTCTTCCAGCATAAGCACGTAAAAAGTGTGACTGCAGATAACACGAATACAAATTTGGACAAGAAATTTACCTTTTCTCCACAGTGCAGCCCAGCTCAGATTAGGAGAAGCTTTTTTCCATACTTTCTAATGGTTGGCAGGCTTTTGTGTCCACAGCACAGGGTATGCAGGGAACATCAGGCTAAAAATGACTGAAATATTTATTTACTTTTAGCTTAGCTATGTCCTTTGCCCCAAAAGATTTTGCAAAGGAGTACCCGTGACTCTTTCTTTAACAGAAGGGGTTCTACCGAACGCTTTTTTTAAGAAAACAGAGAAATCTGTCAAAAATGGTCAAAACCAAGTTGTGCAAATAGCATTCAATATCATAAATGAGAACGTGAAATAATTTGTGGTCAAATTTGTATTTCTATATTCACCAAAATTCTTCCAGAAAGAATGCTTTATTCCATTTTCCCTTATTTCACTACTAAGCCACAAGATTTTATTGCTTCTCATATACCAATGCTTGCTTTTTACCAGCAGCCCTGATGTATAAGGTGATTTCACATATTCTTGCCACTCTTTACTAGGATGTCTTTAACGGATTGAATCAGGTCCTGTATTAGCCTTTTGCCATGGGCTTCATTGGGTAGGCATAGCACGGGAGCTGGTTCATAGCCCTGCTGCTTCCTTTGCGCTTGTTAATTAATCAGTTTCATGCCATTGATCAGATTTTGATGGCTAAAGACTGTTTTCTGTGTTCTGAAAAATACACAAAGAAATGTCGCTGTAAAGGTCTGGCGTTCAGGGAAGGAGCAATTACGGGCTTCACCGAGCATCTAGAGTAGAGTAGCATCTACTGGAAATTAAATGAAATGACAGCTCAGGAATGAAAAGTGTAATGAAACCTTAGCAATACAGAGGAGGTGGCTGCTTCCACTCCTCAGGCACAAACTTTATGCAGCCCGTGGGACAATGTGACTAGGAGAAGGGCAATGTGGATAAATCCACACAGCCAGCCTGTTTGGCATATTTCTCCGTTAGATTTTATCAAGGCTCTTAAACGGAGGAGAAGACTTCATGGGGGGCAAGTTGGTGTTTGGTTGCAGCTGCCTACTCGTCCCCTCCACTCTACAAGGGTTCGTGGCCTCCCAAGAGCATCTGTGGGAGGGGAAGGGATGCTGGGGTGCAGCCTCCCTCCTCCTCCCACTTCTGCCAGCCAGTCCCAGTGTTGTGCTGTATCTGGGCACCTTCCTGTCCTGGAGCAAGGCTTTGACTGAAGATCCTCTGTGGGCAAGGAGGAGGGGTTTTGGGGAGCTGAAAGTGAAATCCTTCAGGATTTTGGTCTGGAATTTCTGTATGGGGCTCCTCCCCCAGAGGTAACGTGCAGCTGGTGTCTCTGTTAGCAGCACTTTGTGTAGGTAGCCCGAACCACGCATCTGGGGTGAAAGAGGGAAGGTATTTTCACTAAGTGGGCTGCCATTGATTTTCATATGTTCGTAGGTATTACTGAGGAAAAGGACCTATTAAATCATCTAGTCGGTATAATCAGTGCAGAACTATTCCCTGCTGGACATTTACTGGTGGTTTGTCAACTCTAGTTCAGGAAATTGAGTTGTAGTATTCAATATAATGGATTCTAAATTTCCATTTAATATCAGTTTTCTTTGGTTTCTGCTTTTACATTAATGCATTGATGTGCTTTATATTGATTGACTTTTCTTCGTGTAATGGGAACAAAATGCCACTTATCATTTAAGTCATTTAACTCAAACTAGCAAGCTATCAAGCTAGCTCCTCCCAGGAGAAAATTGTAATGGCTATAGCAGAGATCCGTGTCAATGCAGAAGTGTTGGTAAGATAGATAATTCTACAGATGTTTTAATTTGTTTCAGAACAATGTTAGAGAGTTATCCAGCTGAACATACCATCAAAAACTACTCCAAACAATGAATTAAATCCTCAGCACTACTCTTGCCTGTCCTGCCTGTCTCCCAACTTCCTAGCAGTTTCATACCTCTTATGTGCTCAGCTGCCTTTGCAAAAAGAGGAAATTTTTCAAAAGTATGTGAGGCAAAACAAATGTGGCATTAACCTTTGAGCCAAATCCCAACTCTGTTACAGCACAGTGATCTGCTTGAGAAGGACCGAAAAAGTAAGAGGAGACCCATTGCTTTCCTTCCCCTTGACTAATAAAACACGATGCTGCTGGTACTGGATTATTCATAGGTTTCAACGTAGCAGCAGACCTAGCGTCAGAATAGGTGACAGAAGGAGGTTTTGATCCTTATAAATAGGTTGCTGAAAAGATGCCATGATTACTGCCATAACTATCGTTACTTAATATGAAAAATATCATACCCCTCTTGCACCAGGCTCTTATAAACATATTCTGAGTTTTAACACCCCAACTGTTTCGCAAATGCTGCCAAACTGCTAGCCGCTGGAAGAGAGCTCTGGGCTTAAACATCTGTAGAGCGCAGATGTGGCGCAGGGTGAAATGTAATCTAAAACTGCCGGAAAGCAATTAAAATCTTACTGTCCTTAGTAACACATCGCTGGGATTATTTATAGCATTCATTTTGAATATCGGGTAACAGACTTCCCTGTATGTTGGGTAAGAAGTGATCAAACCAAAGGTGCTGTACTCCTGTGATGCATTCCTTGTGCTAGATTTTTATGAACTTTTAGTAAGTTTGGGCTAAAGAAATAAGGCAGATGATAGAATGTTTTCTCTTTGCAGAGCGATGCAGTCATTTTTAATTATGAATTCAGGGGAAGGTATGCGGAGGAAAAAACATCCAGATCCTTTATTCCTCTCGTTCTTGTCTACTGTCGTGTTTACTGTATTGCAGTGGCCTACATCTTGCCTAGAGCATACAATTAGTGGCAGAAGTTCAGTTTTTACCCAGCATTTCTCTGAGGTGTTCCACTCCAGCCTGAAAATATAAAAGCCTTACGACCACTTCTGGCTGTCAGCAGATCTGTTCTCATTCCCTGCCAAAAAAAAAAAAAAGTTAATTACANACAAATTTTTTCTCATCCCCTGCCAAAAAAAAAAAAAAGTTAATTACAAATAAACTATTTCAAGAGAATCTGAAGTGCACTTAGACCAAACAGACTGCTGTCAGTGATTCTCTGCAGAAGGTGAAGAATCGGAAAATTTCCCATGACTTCAGGCTGTTTCCCTGGAAAGGTGTCAAAGACTGAACCGAAGAAAAGACGGTTGGGAGCACAGCTAAGTCACACTCCTCGTTTCCAGAACTAATGATACTATTTACATATGGCTGCTCTCCAAGGGAAACAAATCTATCCATGCTTTCTCTATCCATCTTACTTCATTCCAGAAGCTGCTTTTGATTCATCCTCTGCAATCGTATAAACAAAGTCGGAAGGGAACATGAGGGCAGCCAGGCTGAAGGTCCCTGCAGCCCAACAGCCCATTGCCAGCACGAGTAGGCTATGGAGAAATAAGAACAGAGCAAGTAAATACCACCCTTCCCCTCACAGTTTCCCTTTTTGCAGATTAGGGAATTTCTTGTGCTGATAATCGCCCCAAAGATGTCACATCCTTGGGCAGGGAGTGCTGGGGGCATCCTGCAAAGAACCACGTCTGTATGCCTTTTTAGGTCCCGGTCCTCCTGTGTACTTCCAGTGCTGGTAGCAGAAAAAGCATTGCGAATGCTTGGCCCTGCTTCAGTCCCTGCTGCCATGACCTGGGGCCTCTAGATTATCTCCTCAGTTTCCCCTTTCTCCAGAGGGAAGAGTCTTATCCTACCAACTTGTTCCTCATAGGGAAGTTTTTTGATACATGGTCATGCCTGTTGCCCCTTTTTGACTTCCCTCCTTCCCAACTCCGGTTCTGCTGTAGCTCTTTGAGACTAGAGCTGCATGCATCCTGAGAACATCCAATCCATACTAACAGAGTAAGCTCGTAGTAGCAGCACTGTCTGCAGAACTGAGATAAAGATCTGTGCAAAATGGAGACACTAGATGAAAAACTAAAACAACACCCTAGTGCTGGGAAGCAATTGTAACATGTAGTCATACCTGGACTAGGCTCCTTCTGAAAATAAAGGATTTTCTGCTCCCGTTCTCCCTCTCTCCATCCCCATTCCTGTTAAAAAAGCTACTCACAACTTGGTGCTTCTTTTAGGGTTACAAACCTTCCCCTGCCACCACCCCTTTAATTTTTGGTCTAACTTAATTCATACTCAGATTGTATCTCTTGGCTTTGCTGTTACGGGTTTTTCTTTGGCTTACAGATGGTTTTTGTGTCCCGTCTCAGCTACAGTTTGGCTAAGGCAAGTGAAACAAACTCTTCCAACTGCTGCTTAGGCTGAGAAAAACCTGCTGGGGCAGTTCAAGACAAATCGCCAGAGCAAAGGGTCTCTCCACTAATCAAGTGCCTTTGGCTCAAGCAAAAGTCTTACAGGTAACTTACTAAGATTTGCATCACAGGAAAAATATCCATCGCTTTCCTTGTGTCTGTGGTTTGCTGCCATAGGTCCGCATTTACTGTAGCAAGGAAGATTTGTGCTGCATTTTGTCCAGTGGGGCAAGTCCTTCACCACCACCATCTTCTCTGCTAGCTCAGTGCTTCCTCTGGGCCAGTTGACTTTCTGTGGATTTTAGAGTTTAAGTGTTTACTGCCCCTCCATGCTCAGAGATGACGGTGCCTGTGTGTGCAGTCTGGTGCTGGTGCTGGGACCTGCCAGCTCTGGGGCAGGCATGCTGTGAGCCATGGCCATGCAGGAGGTACATCACAGCTTACAGACTCATTTTCATATATGATCCTCCCTTTTCTGGCCACAGGCACAGCCTGTTTGGTACTCAAAGTAGTGTTTTGGGGCTTTTTTTTCCTTCTGACAGCTGCTTGGTTAAATGGCGTTTGTTATACTGCATCGATGCTGTATTTGAAGTGAGCTCTGAGGTGCAAATCCTACAGCTGTGCCTTGCATCAAATACAGGTGAAGTCCTTGACTGGTGGAACCTAACAGGAAAAATAAACAGAGATGACTTCCAAGCTAGAAACCTTAACCACCTCAGAAAAATCCAATAAGTGTTTATGCTCTCTCCTTTTAAGCAATTCAATCTGCTTATTTTAAACCCAGAGTTAGTACGGACACGTCCTGTAGCACCATAAATCAGAGGGGTCTGTCTCTTTGCCAGTACAAGATGGATGCCTGCTTCGTGTTAGTGACTATTCAAACTGTACTCAGGCTCCGAAAAGCCGCATTGAAGTGCAGGGCTGTCAAGGCACGGTGCTGAGGGTATATCATCTGGTTCTCTTCATCCCATGGAGCAGGAATATACCAGCAGCTGCCTCGGTCGTCTGGCCCTGGAGAGGCTCCTGGGCTGCTCCAGTGCGGCTCCATAGCTTGTTTAGTGCCTCTCATCGAGCATCTGCTCGTTACTCGCCCACTAACTATTCCTCAGTGCTTTCCCTTTAATTATCTCGATTTCCTGGATCCTGTATGATTGCTTATATAAATGTTACTTTCATTACGTGCATAGCCGGGGCAATTTCTGCAGCTCCCCTGCGTAACTGGTGTGTTCCCCCTCTGCTGGCGAGCGTTTCTGGTGGGTTTTTATTGCCGCGAAGCTGGTGCACAGCTGCTGGAGGATGGCAGGAGCCTAGGCAGAAGGAGCGCAGGAGCACAACCATCTTTTCCCAAAAACCAAACCTTTACCGAAATGCCAGGTACAAGAGCTAAATTTTATCCTGGGGCTGTGAGGGTTCCCTGATAAGATCCTGCACATGCTGGATAACGATGAGGGGCAGGCTCATTCCTCACCTCACGAAATGAAATTAGTGGAGGTTTCACAATGCATGAAATAACAAATATGCCAGTGGGTGGTAGGGAATGGTGCTTAGTCACTGGGTATTAAGCAACGCAGGGCAAGACAAACAAGGATTACAGGCTCTTTGGGGATGCCACGTCAAGTAAAACCATTTGCAGGGAAGTGGGAGCCCTTGCCTGACACACGTGGGCACAGGCATCTGTTACCACAGCTGTGCTCTGACCCAGGGCAGGGAGGCAAGAAAGAAGAGCCCTTCAAAGACCGAGTGGCTAAATGCATCTCTGCAGGGGCTTGTTAGTCACCTGGGGAAGGTAGCAGGAAAAGACTAGAAAAGTCTTGTTTTAAAGTAGAACTAGAAATGTACCTGGTTATTGCAACAAAACCTGATTTTGGCTTATTTTTTTTACTGCACTTTCTCAAAGATGCGTCTCTTCTTCAGTAAAAGTTGCTTTCACCCTGATTTCCATCAGTGGGGAAATTTTTTTGTTAAACCTGATAACAGGTACTTTATTGCTAAATTTCAGATCAGACATTAAAACGCAATCTTTAATATACCTTCAGCTACTTTTTTTTTTATATTCCCTTCTGAAATACTAATATATTCCAGTGTGAACAGAAGTGTCCTCAGATGTCCTCACCAGGAAACATTGAATGCTAAAGGTATGTGCTAATTAACTTGTGCTTAGAGGAATTCCTGTAAAGCTGTTGCATAAATCCAAAACTAAGGCACCCAAAATTACTTCAGAGTTTATTTCATTACATAAATATGCATCACCAGATCCTGACTTTTTACTCATGTGAACAGAAATAGTCGGAGTTTTAGCTATTATTTCTAACCTGTGGGTTTGGAATGGCATAATGTTACAGATACTAGAAACAAGAGAGAATCCTCAGTTACAAGAGAAGTCAGGTAGCACAGAGGCTTGGGGGAAAAAAGAGACATATTCTGACAAATTGCCAGTGTCAGACCTGCTAACTCTCGGGGTTATATGGAGAAAAGCACTGAGAAGCCTTCTGAAAATAAGTTAGACGATTTTTGTACAGATTTTTCAACCTCAGGCAGCCAGGCTCTGGGCTGTGGAAGAAATCGCGCCCGGCTGTGCTCAGTGCCAAGTGGCACGTGGGGAGAAAACAGCCGTGACATGTCCATTAGAGTCCACAGAGGTTTATCGAGGCATATGAGGGATCTTAGCTGTTGCTCTAAATTTAAGTGCAATTGGATTACAGAAGCCCTTTCTGAAAACAAAACATAGCCTGTTGGCATTGGGGCACAGCAGCTTTGTGAGCTCTTAAAGCCACATGAATTGAGTTAAAAGGTGCCCTCATGTTGCGGCTCTGGATCTGTGGGCACCCTGCTGCTGGGGAACACCCGTGCATTCGATGGCATCACGCCTCACCCAACCCATGAGCAACTCTGCTCCACGCATGCCCTTAAAGAAACAGCAGCAGCACAAATACAGAGCGTGCAGTTGTGCTGCTGTCCTGCAAACGCCTTACTGTGAAAATAGCAATGAGAAGTGATGTCAAAATAACCAAAGGGTCACTGCCTCCCCTGCCCAAGCACCCAGCCTGTGGCAGGAGGGAGGAGAGCTCCTTTTGCTCAGCTTTCTCAGCAGACTCATCATACCACTTCTTCCTTACCTGTAAAAAAAAAAAACTTTTGTAAGCCCGTATTGATGAACACTGGGTGCTTTTGTAGAATGGCTTCGTCTTTTTGCTGCAATTTCACCCATTGGCTTTTTTACTGGTACCCTGTAACTCCGCTTCTTTCTCTGCTTCTGTCTGCCTCTTTTGGTGTTGGACCCTCACGTGCAGCTGCTCTAGTTTAACACACTGGTTTGATGAATTTATTTTTCCTTTAAAAGAGATATAGTTTGGAAAGCATTTTGGTAGGCGTGACCCTTGGGTCTAGGCAGACATGGCAGATCAACCTTTTCATGTAAATTAAAAAAAAAAAAAGTGTGTTATTGACTGAATTTGGAGCAGGCTTCTTAAAGATATATTTGCCACTGAATAAGTTGCTGGGCTCCAGCAAGAATTTCTAGTCAAAACAAGAGGTAGGAGAAAGAGGAAAAGTGATGGAGTAGTTCCAAAATGGGTAGTATCCTCACGATTACTTTATTCACCTGGGAAGGGATGGCTTAGGATCCTAATTTGAAACTAGGACTAGGTGGGGGCTACAGCTATTTATATGATTTCTATAACTGATTGTATACTTACCTCTTTCTTTGCATGGAGCTATTTCATTTTGCATACATATATCAATACCCATTGAGCCAAAGACTGCAAATTACTTGGTTCTTTCTATCAAAAATCTCCACCCCCAAAACCAACCAACAAACAAAAAACTCCAAAGAAAACTCTGTGATTCTCACAGTTGGTTGTGATCTGCAGTGCAACAAAAGCTACATTTAGAGGGGTGGGGGAAAACTGCAGAAAGGTGATGGATGATAGAAAAGTCTTAGAAAATACAGTGGCACTGTGGCTAGCATGTTGACTTCAGACCTGGCACACCAAGCTTGACTCCCCGATTCACACCTGCATCTCCTAAGGAGCTTCCTAGCCACAAAATTCCTGGATATGCTAGAGCATCCTTCCCTCATTCTGGCTTATCAATAAAAGTTTTCAGGATCTTGGTTTCATCTTGATGCAAATGAAATTAGGTGCCAAGCTGTTTATTTGGGGGTTTTAAATTTAAATATCATTTTCCCCAACCAAGCCTGCTCCTTCCCATTCACTTCTAAAGGCACCAGGGTCTTGCTGGAGAGCCAGAGACCATGTCGGGTTTTTCTGGTTTTTCTTCTTCTAGAAAATCCTTTACACTTGAAGCACCACAAACTTTTTAATCCTTCTCCTGACATTTGAAAAGCCTTATGTAACTTTTAATAAAAGCATGACTATAGAAATGATACTGTCCAGACTTGTGGGTGACAGCTTGGACTAAGATTTCTTGTGGTTCTCAGCTACCTGCGCATTTCATAAGTGAGGAAGATTATCTTGGACTGTGGGCTCTGGGAGGGTGTTCTCTGAGCTGCAGGGATTTGCCCCAGTTGTGTTGGGAACAGGAGGACACAAAACAAATTGCTGAGTATTTTGGAGCCAAGTCAGGCCTTACCGCATGCCAGGGGGTTGGTAAATCCAGCCACTCACGGTCACTTACTCATCTCAGATTTAGCTGTCATCCACCCCATAATAAATGTATGTTGTTAATGCATGTGAATACTTTTCCACTCTAATGATATCACAGAATAACATATTTAGGGTGATGATTTTGATTTTCAGTTTTAGAGGAGGCACATTTCATCATGTTAGATCTTTATGTAACTTTTAATGTGGCGAGTTTTAATGATAAAAGGATGTGCTCACTTTAAAAAGCGTGGATTCCCAAGCCAAGAGCAAAGATAAAACAATACAGCTCATCAATATGATTATGCTTAATGGTAAAATTTCTTTCCTCTTCCAGTTAATTCACCTTTTCTTTCTTTTTTAAGCCAGATTCTCTGTAGCATCAAATTGAGTCACTGAAGCCATAATCAAAAGCGTGATGCTACTGAACAGAATTGAAATTCTTTTAATTAAACTTTTCCTTCTGAGGAGTTCTCAGGAGGAGAAACACCTTTGAGAGGGGTCTCGAGGCACTGCAAGCAACCTGCAGAAAAGCAGGACATCTCGCATCCAATCCACCTGAGTCCCTGTGAACTTCCTAAGCACTTTCTGACAAGCGTAACAGAAACAGGAAGCGAGCTTTTGTCTTTATGAGATTCCCACCTAGAAAATAAGAGGAAAACTCAGCAGATAAACAATATGTGCCTGAATTAAAAGATTCTTGCTGATTTGGCCAGGTTGCGACTAGGTTGTATTATAAAACAACACAATCTGAATCAGTCTAGATATATATTGCCTTCAGCTGAACACTGTTGTTTAAGAAACCCTGAAGTCTAGGCTGTGCTGAGGTCTATGCTGTCCTTCAGTAGCATGTATCTTTAATGATGCGGTTCTTTTAGCTGCGGAGGTATACTAGCTGCACTTGGCCTGTCTCTGCTGGTCTCAAAGTTTAGTGTTCTCTATTTTTCTTGTGTGGCTCACTGCAAAATCCTTTTTTATTTCTTGCAAAACAGAAATGGTGGGGCATGGAGAACGGGAAATGTGTTTGTACTCCCAAGAATGGGAGCTGCAGTCAGCAAGGCCTACTTGTCTCAGGAACCTTCTTGTCCCAGGGCATAGCAAACTTGAAAGGCTTCAGGCTTCTGTTGCCTGTGGACCCTGCTGTTTAGAATATGATTGACTATTTCAGCTGGAAGGGACCTACAGTGACCATCAAGTGCAACTGCCTGAACAATTCAGGGCTGACCAAGTTAAAGCGTGTCGTTGAGGGCATTGCCCAAATGCCTCTTAAACACTGACAGGCTTGGGGCATTGACCACTTCTCTAGGAAGCATGTTTCAGTGTCTGACCACCTTCTCTGTACAGAAATGCTTTCTCATGTCCATTCTAAGCCTGCCCTGACGCAGCTTTGAACCATTCCCGCATATCTTATCACTGGATACCAGGAAGAAGAGCTCAGGACCTCCCTCAGTCTCCCTTTCTCCAAACAAGACAAGCCCAAAGTCATTGGCTGCTCCTCACAGGATATGCCTTGCAGCCCTTTGACTAGCTTTGTTCCCTCCTCTGGATGTGTTCAAGGACCTTCACATCCTGTGGCCTGTGCACAGTGCTCAGGGTGAGGCTGGACCAACGCTGAACGCAGTGGGCTAATCGCCTCTTTTGACCACCTGGTTATGCTGTGCTTGATGCACCCTGGGATATGGTTTTCCCCCTTGGCTGCCGTGGCACACTGCTGACTCCTACTGAGCTGCTGAAGACCAGCACCCCCAGATCCCTTTCTGCAGGCACTCCTCTCCCAGTTTATACTTGTGCCAGTGTTACTCTTTCTAGGTGCAGAATCTGGCATGTGGACTTGTCAAATGTCATCCTATTAATCAGAGCCCAGTGCTGCAAATCCCTCTGCAAGGCCTCCTGTACCTCAAGAGAGTCAACAGCACCTCCCAGTTTGGTACTGTCAGAAAATTTGTTAATGGTGCACTTCACTCCTGCATCCAGATTGTTTGTAAATACATGGGACAGAACTTGTCCTAGAACAGAACCCTGAGGAGCACCTTGAAAGCTGAAGCCTCAAAATTTGATCTTCAGGCTGACCCCCTCCCCCAAGTTTTTGGGGTTTTTTCCCCCTCAGTGTAACTCAAAGGAGCCTAAAAACACTAATGTACTAAGTAGCCTGGATGCCTACTTGAAATGATCTGTTTCTCCATCCTGTTTGACAGATGGGAAATTACAGCACAGGTTACTGAGGTGGTTGCCTCAGGTCTCCTTGGAAGTATGGGACAGAGGGAGCATAATTCTTGTGCAAGTGTTTCCCTCTTTTTCTCTCTTGTTCCTGTGACCAAGTCCCCATCTCTGCTTTTGTGGAGGTTCAGCCTCCACAGCTTTTGGACTTGACAGTGACTGTTGTGCTGGGAAGTCTCAACAAGGGAATCACCTCACCTAACCAAATGTTTAAATTTTAAAAACATATTGTTTGTCCAATGAAATTTCAACTCTTGCAGAGTTTGACTGTGGGGACTGCTCTTACTGAGCCTTGAGGATCTGCCACCATGACTGACTCCCAAATGACTGGCATGGCAAGTGCGCGCACATGCAGAGCAATGCTAAGGGCAAATCGTGCCTGACAAACTTGGTGGCCTCGTACAATGGGTTTACAGTATCGTTGGATAAGGGAAGGGTGAAAGAGATCATCTACCTGGTCTTATGCAAAGTTTTTGGTGCTGTGCTGCACAACATCCTTGTCTCTAAGTTGGAGAGACATGGGTTTGATGGATTGGACCACTCGATGGATAAGGAACTGGCTGGGTTGCTGCACTCATAGGGTTGCCATCAACGGCTTGATGTTCAAGTGGAGACCAGTGACAAGTGATGTTCCTCAGGTATTGGAACCTGCACTGTTTAACATCTTTGTCAGAGACATGGACAGTGGGATCGAGTGTACCCTTAGCACATTTGCTGATGACATCGAGCTGTGTGGTGAGGTTGACATGCTGGAAGGAAGAGATGCCATCCAGAGGGACCTTGACAGGCTTGAGAGGTGGGCTCCTGCAAACCACATAATGTTCTGTTGGGGAAGGCAGCAGGCCTGCCAGCAGCGTGACTCTCATCATAGAAGGGATTTGCCTTGACAATATCCTTGCGGTCCCATGAGATAGGGAAGTTATTCATGCTGAAGGTTTTGTAATCACTTTCACAGAACACAATGGCCTTGAAGGCGGAGGTACA
>VZTU01019164.1:223069-233312 GCA_013400835.1 Zapornia atra | reverse complement strand
CCCCGGGGGAGGGGGAAGGCGCAGCCCTTAAGAGCAGCGCCGGGAGCCGCCGTCCCATCCCGGCGCAGCCATGGGGGAGGCGGCGGGAGGCAGCGCGGTACCCCCGCTACCGCCGTCGGAGGCGGTCGGGGGGGCAGTGAACGCCCTGACCGTCCTGGCTTTGCTGGAAAAAATGGTGTCGCTGNGCTGGAAAAACTGGTGTCGATGCTGGAAGCGGTGGAAGGGCAGCAGCGGCAGATGGAGCAAAGGCAACGGGGTTTGGAAGGGGCGGTGCGGGGTATTCAGGGAGACCTGGGGAAACTGTGTCGCAGTCACGGGGCGACGGGGGAAGCGGTGGAAAAGCTGCTGGAGAAGTCGAGGAAGGTGTGTGCTCACACCCGAGCCGTGCGGGAGCGGCTGGAGAGGCAGTGCGACCAGGTGCGACGCCTGGAGCAGCATCACGCACAGCTGCTCCGGCGGGACCGCTTTAAGGTGCTCATCTTCCAGGTGAGAGGCCCCGAGGCCACCCCTGCCGCCACCCTCTGCCCACCCTCTGCCCACCCTCCGCTCCAAACCTTCCTCCCAAACTTGGGAAAAGCCTGTCTCGCTAACTGTTTGGCAAAAACTGGGGAAAGAGATGACTTTACTAACCCTTGGCAAAGTTTGTGGAAAAAGGCTGTCTTTGTGCTGATTGAGAAAAGTTGGGAGGAAAACTTTCCAGTCTCAGAAAGCTTGTGGAAAGAGCCCTCCCCTCGTTTATCCTTAGCAACTGTAGGAGAAATGCCCACTCTTACTCTTGGCAAACTTTGGGAAGGAGCCTGTTTTGCTAACTCCTAACAAACCTGGGGAAAGAGCTGTCTCTTTCTTGTGCTAACTCTTGGCAAGCTTGGGGGAAACATCTTGGTTTTGGTTGGGTTTTGGGCTTATTTGCTGTGGGAAAGGAGCACTCTGTTACTTTGGCAAAGTTGGAGAAAGAGCTGCCTTTTACTAACTCTTAGCAAAAACGGAGGATGTTCCTGCCCATGGCAGGGGGTAGGAAACTTTTAAGGCCCCTTCCAGAAGGAAACCAGAGGAAAGAGAACTTGCTTTGCTATCTCTTAGCAGACTTGGGGAAAGAGCCACCTTTTATTCTCACCAACTCAGTGAGAGAAGAAAGCCATCTCTTACTGAGAATGAGTGGGGAAAGTTTTGTTATGGTGTTTGGGGGCTTTTTTTTTTAGTAAACTTGAAGGGGGGGGGATTGTTTGTTTTGTGGTTTGAGTTTCTTGTGGTTTGTTGTTGTTTGGGGTGGGGTTTTGTGTGAGGTTTTTTAGCAAGCTTGAAGACCCCATTTTGCTAACTCTTAGCAGTGCCCCTAAACCCACCCTTGTGTCTGCCCTTGGAAGCAGGAGAGGGCAGCGCTGCAGCTCCCTGTCCCACTCAGCCTCACGCTCCCTGTCGCTCCTCAGGCTGTTCAGGCTCATTCAGGGATGAGCTAAAAACTCAGCTAAAACCCAGCTTCCTGGGAGTCCATCCAGTGATAGCAGCGGTTTGCATATTTTCCCCTTTTTAAGCAATGGTCTGGAGAGAACACGGCGTGAGCTTTAACTAAACACAGGACGTGACTTTTACATCTTTAAAGAAAAAAGCCAGACAGATCTCCCCAGCTCACTGGGGGAAGGAAGGAAGGAAGGAGAGCTAGCACAGAGCTGGAGCAGCCATAGGTCGGGCACATCACCAGCTCCTCAGGATAAACTTGTCAGCCACAGGTTACATTTGGCTGGAGCTGACTCTGCTCCTTGGGCTGTTGGGAGTTATTGCTTTGGATTTGTTTAAATAGAAAAGAGCAGAACTTGATTTTAAAAGCTGGCAGGCCTGCTTAGTGCACAGGCCCTTCCCCCCCCTCCCCCCCCCAAAAGGAAGCCCCCACCTCCCTGCTTATTGTTCTCCCAAATTATCGTTCAGGCTTGTCAAGCCAGAAGAGGAGGAGCTGCGGCATGTACGGGGCATGGTGGCTTCCACCCTTGAAGGAATGTGGAAATTATTCCAGGGAGTGGGTAAACGAAAAGACACATGTTCACTGGAGTCCTCAAAGTAATTTAAGGTCCATTACTGTAAGTCAAAATGTTGCCATCTCCCAGGCTGTGTTAGCTAAGGACTGGTGCCCACCTCCAGGTTCAGACCTAGACCTTGAACACTTCCTATGGGGAGGGTGCACCAGCTTAACCTGTGGGAAGGTAATTTTATAGCATTACTGCTACCTGCAAGCATGAGGGTTAAGGCTTTGCTATTGCAACTACAGCATCTTCCTTCAGAGAACCCAAACTTCAGCATTTTAAGATGTAGTGTGTAGAGGAAAGAAACCCACAGCTGTGTGGGGTGGCCAGAGTCGCCTCTAATCTAGGGACCCTCACGCCTGCTGTTTAGTGGCAGTGATTTGCAGGCACTGGGTAAAAGTACTGATAAACCTGGCCAAGAAGGGTTTGAAGGGTAAAGCAGTGACCCAGCAGGGGAGGGCTGCCTGGCTTGTGTCCTCAGACTAAATGGTATTGCAAATCTAAACCTGTTTAAACCCCTGAGCCTCTCCTTAATGCCAAGTCCTGAAGTGCACAAACCCGAAGGAAACAACACAGGCCCACATCCCAGAACAACAGCTAAAGAAAAGCCAGGGCTTCTCCACTACCCCTTGTACCTTTGGACAGGTCAGTTCTTCATTCCTTTCAGAAGGATTTCCTTGACTGTGTTTCCATCTCTCACTGGAAAATATGTTACTATGGTGGGGCGGAGATGAACTTAACTGATCCCAAGCTGATGCAGATTGGGAACACAAGCCTTAGAAAAGAAAGACCACAGTTAAATTCAGTTTTTAAAAAAATCAGCTGTCAACTGGGAATTGCTGCTGGCACCGGCCTGTTGCTCAAAGGCAGTGTGGCTGTCTGGAAAACCAGGGAGGCTGGCTGGCAGAGCTTCCCTGGGGCGTGGGAGGGTGGCTGGGGTGAGCAGTGCCCTGGGCTTTCTCTGGCAGAGCTTGGGAGGAGCTGGGATTTTCCACTGGGGAAGCAGCTGTACCCAGAGGGATGGTCGGTACTCACAAAGCTGTGCCCACAGACCTGCTGCCGGATGAGACGGTGCCTTACCTGTGTCCCCACCTCAGAATTCCCCTGAGTGGTCTCAAGGTGGAGGTGGGATGACCTGGTAGTCATCAGGGCCACCGCCTTGGCAGGGTAATTGTACAGAAGGAAAAGAGCAGAAGGCTGGCTGGGTTTCTGTACTGTCCCAAGCAGGAATCCATGGAAAAACAATTGCAGGAAGGAGAAGTCGTAGCAATGAAGCCATATTGATGCCAGATTTCTGTAAAAACAGAAGGGACATCTGGCTGTATGAGGCTTTGTTCAGTTGGGGGATGATTCTTTTCCACTGGGAAAAAACCCAACCCATCCCAAACTTCATACAGCATGCTTCTCATTAGGACCCACTTTTCCAGCTTAGTAAGCCAGCTTGGTATGAACATAAAAATACCCATCTGTGATTCAGTTCTGCATTCACTGTATACCTCAAACTCCCTAGTACTTGGTGGGAGCACTGAGCATAGCCAAAACACATGACTGAGCCCCACCTCTGCATTTTATGAAGCCGTGCTGCTGCTCACTAGCATCTGCTTTCCCGCAGCGTACACACTGAGAATGAACTGCCTTTAGAAAACTTCAGCTATTTACATATTTTCCATTAAAATCCTCTTAGTTTTCTCTCCCTAGACTGCCTGCATTGTTCCTAGTTTGCACAGATTTCTTTAATTGGTGACATATTTTAACGGAGCTCCATTCCAAGCATTTGAGGATGCTAAAGTTATTACAAATACCACAAGTGACACAGCAATCTAGCAAAACACTGAAGTGACTGTTTTAAAAATCCTCGTTAAGCTCTGGCATTGTTCCCCTCTATTCTGTCCTTGCCACATGACCAGCTTTTTGGTTCTGGTTTGGTGGGGTTTTTGTTTGACTGTTTAGCTGCAGAAGCAAAATGCAAGATAAAAAAGGCTCATGTTTTAATTTTTCAATTAAATGCCATGTTTGCTAGTGAATAGGACAGATAAAATAAGGAAAAAAATTACAATTTGGGATGAAGCACACTGTTATTCAGGCCCCTTTGAAACAGTGCAAGAGGAAGGCTCAGGAAATCAGCCGTTTGGTCGTATGTTGCTGTTTGGGTTGCTGTAATAATCTAGTGAAAAAGCAACTTCAAACTCAAAAACTGGCAAATGAGAGAAACTACAGACTTACAAACCCATAATGCTATTATTTATCTGCTAAATTTACCCCTGGACCCTTGCAGGGAGAATACTCTTATACTGATTAGTGACAAAAACGTTTCCCATGGCTCTCAGAACTTGATCCAGCTCTGCTGCAGGAGGCCAGGGGACGGTGCAGCCCAACCCATGAGACACTTCCAAAACACCCAAGCCTGCACAGGACGTGCAAACAGGCACCCAAAACTCTCCTCATTGCCTTCAGTGCCAGCCTGCTCCCTGCCCTCCTCCCTCCCTGAGTGCACATCCAGGTCTAAAGAGCACACGCTTGTCTGAGGAAAGTAGGTGGAGCTATAGGCACTTTTTAGAAGGATTTGTCATCTTTTGACCTATTTATTGCAGCAAAACAAATCTTAGAGAAGTAATCATGTAGGCATCTAACAGCACCTACAAAGTAGAGAGGAGCCTGGAATGCTGTAAGCATAGGAAAATGCCGTTCCCCCTTCTCAAAGGCTGTGGCCTCTTACCACAAGCCTAACAAAAATGCAAACCCAAGCACACCGATCTCCCTCTATCAGAGATCCAGCACTCCTGAGCAAATTAACAACCTGTCCATCAGGCCCTTCAGTTGTGTAGTATGCTGTTATGGATTTCATCTTCCTTTCTCGTAAAAGGTATGGTTGAGATGATGACCTATAGAGAAGGAGTCCAGAGGAAGGCATGAATGTCATCAGAGGGCTGGAGCACCTCTCCTATCAGAGAGCTGGGGTTGTTGAGCCTAGGGAAAGGAAGGCTCCAGGGAGACTTTGTGGCAGCCTCCCAATACCTAAAGGGGCTACAGGAAAGCTGGAGCGGGGCTGTTTACAAAGGCACAGACTGATAGGACAAGGGGTCATGATAGGACTAAGGGAGGTAAGATTTAGGAAAAAAAATTCTTCCCTGTGAGGGTGGTGAGGCCCTGGCACAGGGTGCCCAGAGAAGCTGTGGCTGCCCCTGGATCCCTGGGGTTCAAGGCCAGGTTTGATAGGGCTTTGGGCAGCCTGGGCTAGCGGAGGCTGTCCCTGCCCAAGGCAGGGGGTTATAACTAGATGGGCTTTGAGGTCCCTTCCCACCCAAACTGTTCAGTGATTCTTGAGAATGGTTGATCAAAGTCACAGGGAAGGCACTGACTTTAACTTTGGAGGTATTACCAGGAGTTGTTTTGCACAAAGAACTTGCAGAAGTCTATTTGGCTCCTACATGGAAAAAGAAAATTCAGAGGAGCTACCTACTTACAGTCATCTGAGAAAATGCAAGCACTGTTTTTCAGCTTGAATGTGGAAAATAAAAAGATGTATTTCTTTCTCAGAATTTTAGATTAGAACAAGAAGAAAAGATCAAAGTTCTACTCTTTTTGGCATGGAAAGTAGTTTACGCAGTTTGTAACAGTTGGCATTTTTCAGTGTATTGTTCTAGTATTCCTAAATGAACTACTAGACTGCTTGAAAAATAAAACAAAATATAGGTGTCACAGAAACTTGTTAGACCAAAAAGTTACCAATGGCCCACTTAAGGTGTGTTGTCAGTAACTGAAACAGAAACATCTCTTCCACCACAGAGTATTCCTACCATGCCACCTTTGTCTTTCCAAAGCATTTTACTTAATTTGTTTTCATTTGCATTTTTAATGGTTCCTGTGATCCTGAGGTCTTTTCAAAATGTGAGATGGGAAAGTATGTCATTCCCATTTTACAAATAGAGTAATAGATGCCCAGAGGTTGATGTTTCCCAGGGTGGTGAAGGAAGCTTAGACAGAGAAGCGATTTCTTGAATGCCAGTACTGTCGGATAGCCAAAGATCACCTAGGATCTGCTTTTAATTGAATCGTTATCTCATTATTACATAGGATATTTTTGTTTCCTCTTCTTCCTTTAT
The DNA here is from genome assembly GCA_013400835.1 of Zapornia atra. NCBI lineage: Eukaryota > Metazoa > Chordata > Aves > Gruiformes > Rallidae > Zapornia > Zapornia atra. The sequence continues at coordinate 227,194 of VZTU01019164.1, read as the reverse complement.
AAATATGGAACGTTTAACAGTCTCCCTTCTACTCAGAGTCACAAAGTTGATCAAAATTTAGGTAAAACCTATGTTCCTATTCTTCTAGAGACTGTGTGCAGCACTTGAGTTTAACGCGGATACTGTAAGCACAGAACTGAACTGACCGTGAGGTGAGGCACACAGGCCCCTCTCCGGCTCAGACCGCACTGCCATCAATCTCACCCAACACCCCTTTCCCAGACTACATACTTCCAAAGTTACAACCCATCTTTACTCATTAAAATCAGAATTTTCTATGCCATTCAGGCACTTATGCCTAAATGTTGAGAGGCTTAAAGCTGTAGGAGATTACCCTGGTTTGGAAAAACGCGCAAGACAAATTATGCTTTATACCGAGTCCTCAGGCACCGGGGAATAATTTAACGCTGCACCCACTCAAGGAATCTGTGTTTCATTACCTGCAGTGGAGAGAAAATATAAACATTTGTGCTGCAGTTAGCAGCTGTTTTCACTTAAAGCTGGTGCAGGTTTTCTTTGGTTTGTTATCTCTCAGTCACTGTTGCCAACAGCTCCAACAACATTATAGGTGTCGGGAGAAGTCCGCTGGCTTTACTAGATGTTCCACTGCAGACGAAGGGCTTGGGAAGCTTCGGCTGTACCAGTGAATCTGACGGGGGCCACTGAGGTGCAGGGAAACCATAGAAGCAGAGCACATAAACTGTCCAACGGCCATCAATTTTTTGATACTTTTCATTTTTATATCCATGAGGGGTATTCATCAACACACTTGGATCACGGTGCACTGCGTATACACGGTATAAAGCGATTGTGCCCGTCCACATGCACGTTCTTGAGTTCCACAAGCACCACACAGTACCTGGGAATATTTTGTTTTTAAAAACCACCATGTACAAAGCATGGTATATTCACAAAAAGGCATCCTTACGCAGTCTTGACAGCGAATTTAAGTGGCGACACCATTATCTCCAGTGGTCACAACTGTATGCTCAGTCCTGAAATGAACTTCGACGTGTACATGGCCTTTCCCCCCCTTAACTGTACACCAGGCACACTGGGGACAGATCTGAGACTATTATGGCCATTTCACCCAGCAGTTAATGCTTTTCCTAGCTGAAAATAAATGGGGGGGGGAGGAGATATAGAAAAACCCCTTCCAATCCATAACACTAGGCGATACTGCACGTGCTCTGCCTGAAGGCGATACAAAAGGTAGTAAGTAGAGAGTATACAGATCCTAAGGTGTAATGATTCTGAAAAGAAAAGGGAGCATGCAGGAAACCTCATTTTCTTTGCATGGGCAGATGCCTGCGGAGCCTACGGCAGAACAGAGTGGGCATTGTGCTGCCTCTGAACTGCTTGGGGTTGCAGAGCTGCTGCGCTTAGTAGTCACAGAGCTGCTTCATTACCAGTTGCAGCTTCTTGCCCTTGTTCAGCCTGTTTTGTTTTCACATACTTTCTTTCCATGCCCTTTCTTGGGTTTGTTTCTAAAAAGTCATCATTTTCCTCTTAACTAGAAGTGATTGCTAGGGGTTTTTATGTGGTATGATGTCTGTTTATTTTTGTATGCCATAAACTTTTTGTTTTGTGAGTTGTCCTTCATCCTGTCCATGTTTTCAATATTCACCAATTTACCAACGAAATCCATAATACCTTTTTCCAGTAAATAGCTGTTAAATAGCACACACTCTAAACATGATGGACTGCGTGGCTTCTCAGTATCAACGATCCATTTTTAACAGCAACATGCACTTTTCCAAAACACAGTGGAAGTGCTGACTGCATTTGCCACCTGAGGTAGTTCTCAGATGCAACCAACATCTCTGCAGAGATATCCCCAGTCTTTGGCTGGAGAAATTGAAAGCTTCGCAGGTGTTACGGGACTTCTGCAAGTCAACACAGGGGTCTGCAGCATGACCTTCTCAGCCACCTTACCATTCTCCCCAGGGATAGGTCTGCAGCTCTACAGCTAAACTCTTACTAATGAGTATCTAATTTAAATGCCAAAGAACGGGATTTCCATTCTGTATACATTCCAAGTCACTCTGAAAGAGAAATCTTACAGCTGACAGCTCATTAGTCTTAAACTGTACCAGATAATGGTTCAGTGGGCTTTGAGTGGCTTGTTACTGGTTAAATATACTGAAACAACAAGAAAGGTTCAGCATCCTTCATCTCATCATTAGGGGGGGGAGGGAGGAAGTAATTGTTCAGGGTTGTGCTTTATTAAATTTGTGTCCTCTGAACTATGAAACTCAGATATTGTCAATTCTTTCAGGAGGAAAATGAGATCCCTGCCAGTGTTTTTTCAAAAGAGCCTATTCCCAGCATTACAGAAGGAAAAGAGGAGCCTGTGGATGAGAACAAAACCCTGGAAGAAACCTTGCATACAGTGGAGTTGTGCTCAGATGATGAAATGCTTCATGAGGAAGACGATGCGGATGACAGTGCAGAGGAGAAAACAGAAGAATCAAGAGCTGAGAAAATTAAAAGATCTAGCCTCAAGAAGGTAGACAGCCTCAAGAAAGCTTTTTCTCGCCAAAACATCGAGAAGAAGATGAACAAGATCAGCACAAAGATTGTCTCACCTGAACGGAGAGAAAAGATCAAGAAGTCGCTCACTGTACATCATCAGAAATCCTCCTCTTCAAAAGGTTCAGCTTTCAAAGTGTCTCCCCTCACGTTCAGTGTGAAGAAAGCCCGTGAAGGAGAAAGCCCTGCTGAAGCTGAGGACAGACCAACAGAAACGACAAGCCACAACCAAGCAGAGAACGAGGATGAAGTGTCATTTGCCGACATGCACTCAGATATGACACCCACCAGCTCACTGACCGAGGAAGGCAAAGCAGCAGCTGATTTGCTAGAGAAGGAAGCCAGAAGGGAAGGGAACGCCATGATGAACAACAACATCGAGCTGTCCATTGTGGAAGATGATGAAGAGTATGGGATGCCTCTAGAAGTTTCTAGCCAGAAACTGTACGATGAAAGAAACAAGCCAGTCAGCAGGGAAACAGAGCAATCTGACGAAGAAACGACCCAAGCAGCTGTCCTGCAGATAGACCAAACCGCGTAACCCGCACCTCCCTCCGCCTTCCAGACACGCATGGTTTGAGTAACCGGCTTCTGCTGCACAGGCAGTGGCAGTGATTCAGTTTCTTCCATCCTTTGCAGTGGTAACTTATTGCATCGTGTTAGAATGCAGGGTGAACGAGGTCAATGACAGGGGCTGCAATATGCTCCGTTTTAGGCCGAGTCACTGGTGTTTATTAATTTAGAGATGCTGTCAGCTGGCGTAAGAGACTAGCAGGAAAAGAGCACGTCTGATAGCAGCAAGCTGGCTTTCTTATAGTTAGGTCAGAGGAACGTGTGGAGAGGAGTCAAAACCCAAACATTTCTGTTCTGTTTTCTTCTCTGTCAGTATTTCACAGCATGTGAGTAGTTTTGTATGTAAATGTAGAAATACCAATGAGAACATTTGATTCTGGTTTCTGTGCTAATGCTGCGTGAATACTAACAGCCTCAGTACTGTGCTTACACAGAGTCTGTTTGGGGCTTTGCTCCGTGATGCTCTAAAGCCTAGAAGGGCAGAGTATTTAAATGGCCAAGCTGAAAAGGTGATTCCATCGGTTTCAGCAGTGGGAAAGATTTTTGCTCTTCCCTCAGAAGAAATGACTGCATTTAGGAGGAAAGGAAAAGATAGTTTTGCCGTCTGCCAGAGTTATGGAAATATATTAGTGACAAGCATGAATGTGTGACCAGCTACTGTACCACTAAGGGATCAGAAATAGAAAAAAAAAAAAAAACAAAGGAAGAAAAAGGAATTTGATAAAAACATGGAGATAGTCTGGAGAAAGTATGAAATGTAAAAAAAGCAAAAACAAACCTCCACAATACTAAAACTATGCTCCCATCTTAAAGAATATATACTCAGATAACACTAACCAGTTAATTCTTAGCCTTTATAACAATATTCTATCAAACCTGCACCTGCACAACTTTGTATCTCAGAGTATTTTGAAAATAGCGTAATTTATCTTTTTTACAAATTATTTCATATATAGAGCTATATCTACACATAAGAATTAGGTAATCACAGCGATGTAAGGAAATACTTTTTTTTTTTTT
>VZTU01019164.1:205517-222721 GCA_013400835.1 Zapornia atra | reverse complement strand
ATAAAAATTATATATATAAGTTTATATATATAAATTTTATATATATAATATGCATTTTTAAAAATCTACTGATACTTAACATTGCACTAAAAGGTCGCTTCCTTCAACTTGTATTCAGAATCACAAATTACAGGGGAAATAAAAACTGCAGCAAAAATACCGTTATGAAATGCTTAACAGATATTACTCCATGGGGATAATATCTGTAACCAGTAAATCACACTGGAAGTTAGTCAGTAGGAGTGTAGTGTAGGTGAGTACTACTAAGAGTTAAGCTCTTAAGTATATGGTATCATATTAGAGATACTGTTTGTAAGAGAAATCATGGCATAATCCATGCAGCTATATTTTGTATTAACTACAATGGATTTCAATAATTTTTACCTGTAACTAACTACAAATATGGCAAATAAAAGCATAACATAAAGTACAGTCATGTCAGTCTTTGGGAGAAGCAGTCTGAGAAGTTGGCAAAGATGAAATGTAAAGGTCAAGCATTTATTACTTCAGTTCATACCCCCGTTGTACCTATACCATTTTCTTTCTCATCCTCTGCTGTTATTTAGCAATACAAACACCAGAGCTCAGACTTTGCTTTCCAGACACTCGTCAGATCTCTAGCATATCTGAATGTAGTCAGGCACTTTCCAAAATCTGCTGGCTCCATCTGCATTTTTTTACTGGACTGCAGCATACTTCTGATACTTTAAATAGTCCTGAAAACATATTGAAGTTTGTGGTCTGTTTATGCACACAGATAAATTCATGTCTTCTAGAGTGCCACACAGTCTTTAGGAGGCTTAATTTTACTGACAGACCAAAGAATGCACATTTAACCTTTATGTAACAGCTGTCAACTTCCCACAGCCACGAAGCACTATCCAGGAACCCCGGCATCATGTTTACATTTCGCTTTCGGATATGCCTGGTTTGTTTGTCCTGCTAAGCTTTAATTTAAACAATACCCCTGGCCACGCTATATCCAGTTTCAGAGCTGCTGAAACAAATCCCACACGTGGTGTTTTAAAAGCATTACAATGCTATCCAGTAAAACCACTGGAAATGCAGATACTGAGCATCCATGAGAATTAACTCAGACACATGCTTCAGGATACACTACACATGCAGCCATCAGTTGCAGGACTAGAACTAAACGTTTTCTCAACCACAATCATGCATTTACAAGGATGAGCAGGGGCCTATAATCCTAACATACATGAGAAAGCATGTTTTGCAAGAGAGAACATCTACTTAACCTAACGTCTGCTTTTGTGCTATCACAAACAAGAAAACAAAGCAAGCTCAGAACCCTAAGATGTCCCCCAAGCCAATTCTTCCCCTCTCCATCCACTCTCAAGTCCTGACGTAAAAACACCAGCCTGCAAAACCTAATGTTTCGGGGAGGAGACAGGCTGCAGCCCCAGCAGCACTGTATTCCTTCAAGCATCTGAAGTATGTGCCTGGATCTTGTCAGGTTGGCAGATGTCAAGCATGTGTGTGGGTATCCCATGCTTGTGCTGACAGGTTTGTCCACAGAATTACTTTAAATAAAAAAAAAAAAAAACACAAAGCCCAAACCTGCTTTTCTTCCCTTCTTGATGTGATAACACAGGTACAGTATGTGCCTTTGAGCTCCACTTGTACCATCATTCTTTGGAAGACCTGACCTGTGAGCTGCTGCAGGGATTCAGAGTTTGACCTCCACTGAAATCAGCAGGAGCTTTGCACAAAGGAAGAGGGTGTGATAAAGTCCTTCTGGTATAAATATTTAAACTAGCAGCACTCAGCAGCTGCCTATACTTCCATTTTCAATGCCAGAAAAACAGCTGACATTTCTGTCCCCTTTTAGGGGAAAGGGCAAAGAGCATCCCAGTGACCCTCACGTGCTAATCCATGAGCCGGCTCCTCTGTGAAAAGACACAGATATGGGCTTTCTGGACCATTTCACTGTCAAGTAAGAGAGTGCAGTGAAAGCCCTCATACGAGCCTGACTGAAGCCTGTCTGATGAGTCTAAAGAGAGACAGAAAAAAGGGAAGGAGAAAAGAATCAGAAGGTAAAATATACCTGAATGCCCTTCGTGCTGATGCACTGAAAAGCAATTGTTGTTACAGGTTCTAATGCCAGTTATGTGACTGATAGTCACACACTTTTTTAAAAAAAAAAAAAAGTAAACCCAGAAGAATTAAAGTAATGGCAGTTTGTTAGAGGGCAAACTGCTCACCAAGGGACAAGTCAGCAAAGCCTTCAGCTGTCTCAAAGAACTCCCTGAGCCACACAAGGGTTTGGGGCCACCTGTATGACTCCCGCGACCATCAGGAAGAGCTGTGTGCATTGATGCAGGGTGTGAGATCTGCGTATCTCCCCAATGCGATCTGCTTAGCTCATCAGCAGAATACAAAGTTTTACTACCATCAGCATGGCAGATGTAACAGTGTGGCAGAGAGGAAGGCTATAGCGTGCTTTGCAGGGTGCATCGTGAGCAAAATTTCAAGCAAAGTTCTGATGGCAACATCTTTGCGGTTGGCTAACTGCACACAACAGAGCAGGCATAGCTCTGACCCCTGAAAACAAAAGTCAAGAAAATGCAAGTAGAAAAATTCTGTGGTGACCTGCTAAGACACACAGGCACACCCTGTGTGTCAAGAGGAAGGGGTCAGGTAGCTTTCCAGCATGCCAAGACAAAGATTTGCCACCCGAGCAATGCAAGCAACCAGCTGTTTGGCCACAGCCCTGGTTAGGGTTTTGCCTAGGCAACTAAACAACCTGCAGGAAAACAACTGCCAGAGCAGCCCAGAGGGTGCTGACTCAGCATGCAAGTATCCACCTCTGACTCACAGGCCTCGCTTTCCCAAATTAATGGAAAAGGGCTGACAGCCACTTTCCACCACTTTTAAACTTCCTGTTGCCAGGGGTTTGTTTCAGGTTCTGCATTTGAACCAGCATCAACCCAGGCTGAGTCTAACCGCATGCATAAAGAAATTTTAATCAGCATACTTGCAGCTGTCGGTGGTGGCTGATCTCTCCTGCCCTCCTTTTGATCACAATGCCTTTTTTCCCTGCCTCTCACTCCGCCAAGTCGTTTGCAGGAGTCTGAACTGCACACTAATTCAAATAAGGAACTCACTCTAACTGCATGTTGAGAACTGATAATCAATGTCATCTTTAATTCTTCTTACATGGTTATCCCCTTTAATGGAGTGTGCTGCAGTAACTGAGAATAAATCTGCTTTGGGTTAAGCTAGAGATTGTTATTTATTTTTCTTTCAGATCAGAGATTAATATTGCTGTATGACCATTGGCACTAACTTCTTTTTCCATAGCAACACTAAAGAGAACATAAACTATGAGTCATAATTTCTCTCTGGAGGACTTTTTTGTAATTATGATCATTCCACAGTTCCTAAAATATATTAGCTGATATATAACTCTGGTGTAACAGCTTTGATTTTCCTTCGTTTGAACACACAGGCAGAAAGAAGAGACTTCCATTATTTTCTCTTTCTTAGGCTGAGCTAAACATTACACAAAGTATCACACACTCGTTATTCATTGTAACTGTGTTCCTCTTAAAAACTCCACGGCAATGTTTTCCTGATAAAGGTGGAACAGATCTCCTTGCTTTCAATAACCTTTAAATGATACTGACCATCTAAAAGAAAACTTCCCAACATGGTTAGCAATTTGGGCCTAACAGCTGGAAACGATCCAAACTAGAAACCCTATCGTACTGGGTGGCAGCAGGGTTGCAAACTAGCACTGCTACTCTGCCAGTCAATGGCTTTAAACTCTCCAGTGTTTCCTCTCCCACAGAACACAGCTGCGATACACAGCCCAAATTGAGTAATAATCGTGATTCTCTTTACTCCCTTTGGTGAAAACCTGGCCTTGGAACAACTTACCCATAGAGCTCCCTGGAGTATCTCAGCAGATAATCACACCAGATCATCACAAGACACTGCAAGACTTTCTTTTGTGAGTGTGTGTGGTGGTCACCTTCGTTTCCCTTACAACATGGTCTGCTGCGTGCTGGTGCCAGGCACTCAGAAACCCATAGCATCTGTTGCAGGAGCAGAACTAGGAAAAATGATCAGCAAAACCAAGGACACCCAGATTCAGTTAAAAGTCATAATCCAAACCAGAGAGAGGTGGAAAACTGTGTGTCTCACTGCTCTGCAATGTGACCCCCAACAGCTAAACCAAACCCAGGCTCCACAGACACAAAGGCTCACCTTTGCCTTGCCAGTATGAAGCTGGCACACAGCTGAAGACCAACTAACATAGTATCAGTCACTGTAATAACTTGTGTACTCCTCCCAAAAAGTATTTTTTTTGGGAAAACGAAACAACCTTCAAGCTCCTGAACCCAGGGAGCAAAAGGTCATTATAACGCCTATGCCATTAACTCCAGCAAGGAGAATCTGGCTCTGGTTTCTTCGCTCCCTCCCATCAGGCCAAGGTGTGTAGAAGGCAGGTGATGTTATCTGTGCTGGATCCTGAAAATGGGCAAGACGGTGCTGGGAACAAATAGCAGGGGGAGGGGGGAATGCCTGCTCTGCACACCATGTATGCATACCTCATTTAGATCAAGTACCAAGCACAACCTAACTACAGAAACACAACACTCCATTCAAGCAAATTTATCTTATTTCTCAGCTACTTAGCTCCTGATGTCCTACGCTATTCATTTAAAGCAGGCTTCAGCATCTTTTCAGTATGCTGCCAACTACAGTTATATATGCCCTTATACTACTTGTTCCTTCTGACATGCCTGTAGGCAAATGAGCCCCGTGAGGGTGACAACATGAGCTGCATTAACCAGCCGTCTGGTCCCTGAATCATTACAACTCAACACAGTGCTGGGAGAGATGCGGAAAAAGGGACAGTGGGAATGTCTGACTAGCAGTAAACACATTACAAACACACAGAAGTTGTCTGCATTTGCAGAGTCAAATGTCACTTCCACACTAGCATGGTGAAAGCTATATGCACTGCGGCTTCTTTTAAATAGCCTTCCTTTTCCAACAAGGTTTACCATTTTACTGTTGATGATTGCTGGAGATTGAAAGTCAGTGAGTGGGCAGTGACTGAAAACATCAAGAGGTGATACATCATGTAAGACCTGGGTAAGTAGGTCCCACCTAAATTTGAAAACAAGGGGTAGGTTCTCTGTTTGTCCGTTTTCTGCATGTCCAGACACAAACTCTTTAGAAGAATGGCTGCATCCTCGGTGTGCCGCTGCACACCTCTTTACACAAAGGCCAAGCCTGCCATATGTGGAAGCATGCAGTTCTGGTTTAGGTGTAACAGCACAGAGATCTCAACTAAAACAAGATCATGTTATGTAGCAGCTGTAAAACACTGTGTATGACATACACATGTAACATACATGACATCCAGTTTCAAATAAGGGGAGAACCTGGAAAAGTTTTTATTGATTTTTGCAACTGTTTTAAATTCCTTCACTAAAAAGGAAACAGACTGACACAATCCTATAAATCCAATCCCAAAACCCAACCCACCAGATTATTTTTTTTAATCAGTCCTCATTACTTAATGATACAACAGTGGCCATTCAGCTGGGACCAGAGGGAGGAATTAAGACAGGGAGAAGTGCGTGGGGGAAAAACATAGGAAAATGTGGGTAAGAAACAGAGAGTGGGATGTGTATGAGAAAGGAAACATTTGAGGGAAGGAGCCAGTGGGTAACGGGGATGGAGGAGCTTGAAAGGCTGCTGAGAAAAACAACGGCAGAGCACCCAGCACACAGGCAAAGACCTCAAAGCAAAGGATTGGACAGAACCAAGAGGCACCAACAAAGCAGGGAAAACAAAAGAAAACAAGACTCAATAAGGTCTAGGGTTCAAAGGGATGGAAATTAGAGTAGAGAATCAGAAAAGACTGTGGGACAGCTGCCATGTAAGAGACAACAACGGCAAGGGGAGAGCGCAGTATTTTATCACCTCCCTACCTGGCAGTCTGTATTGCAGAGGCAGCACCCAGGGTTTAGGTCTAGAAATTATTTTTATTGTGCAATGCTGGCAATGTTTTTTGTTTTGCTTGGATTTCTTTGTTTTGAGGAAGCAAAGTTAGTCAGGAATTGGCTAAAGCAACACCTTATTCACAAGTCACACCAGCTCAGCCCAAGCCTCCGGAAGCCCACGCTGGGAACAGCTCCCTCCCAGGTCTGCAGCGCCTGTGAAGAAAATGGGCTGAATCCTGCCCATCAGCATTTGCTCGTGCAACACCACACATTGGCTATGCCTACTTGTTTCCAAAAAGGCTTGGGGAAGGAGGAGGCATTACAGAGGAAGAAGAGAGATAGACACTGCTAACAGCTGAGCCCTCCACTGAGCATGGCCCACCTGAGCGCCAGGGACAGACAAGACTTGCTGGAGAGACTGAGGAATGCACCTCCAACAGCTGGATTTCACTGCCAGATCCCTGAATCCTGAAGTCTTGCTGGGACGGAGCCAGCAGGATTTCTTTGCTATCGCAAACAGGTTTTTGGGAAAGAAAACCCCGCTCTCCTCCTCCACCCAGCCTCACCCACTTGCTTTGCCAAGAACTCTGCTATATTAAGATACGAGGCAACCGTGCTGGCTGGGCCACTTCTCCTTCATTCTTGGTCTCCTGTGGGAGTTGCTCCATTCTCACATATCTGCTGAGAAACAGCATGTTCTTTCTGGCTTTCCTCAGTTTCTTTTTTTAGTGGTGCCTTTCTGCCACTTTGCATAGCAGAGGCCAGGTTCTGCTCTGGCGCCAGCATGAACCTGCCTGAGCCCCATTCTGACCATGTGCGCCTCAGATCAGGAGCAGCTTTCTCCTGCTGCACTCCTAATGTCTACTAAATTGCTTCCTGGCATTTTTTTGTACTTTTCCAGAAGCTCTCTGGTTTTCTATATAACACTCATAAAATGAAAGGCTCTAGTATGTTGACGTGTTCCAGGATGCAACTTAGGGATACAGGGTTTTTCGTATCTGCCATACTTGGATCATTCTCTACACAGAAGAGGGAAACAGCGACAAAATGAAGAACAGCTTTGGAGCCTATTGAAGAAAAACTGGCATTAAGACTCTACAAAAGGGAAATGTCTTCTCACCTACTTGCCTGCTGCTGTCAAATTTTGGTACCTGAAAAGAAGGTCTCCTACAGTAGAGAAGGGAAGGTGTATTGAGAGATGACAATGACAGCAGAAACTCAGGAGTTGCATTGCTTTTTTGCCATACAACTCTACTGTGGCATATATGTATCTCACACACGTGGATGTATATATGCATGTACATATATACACAGGTAAGGCATATGTATCTGTACGCACACTCGTATATCCATCTGTATTTAGTACAACGATAATGTGATAAACCCTAAAAAAATCTATTTGGCATCCAAGTCCCATTAATTTTGAAGACATCTGCACATCTATGACTCATTCTATTAACTAATAAAGACAAAGTTCCTCAAATGTTTTCCTCCTGACATTTCTTACAGTATCTGTGCTATCACAGTATTCAGCATCCATCCTGGAAAACTACACAAATCCAGGGAGTCCCCTCGCATGATGTGACAGCAGCCAAAATCTATGCCAGCAGTGGGAGGCTAACAAAATCCAAACGTGTCTGGAGAAAATCTGGGACAAGAGAACCTGAATTGGTGGTTCTTGATCATGTGAGTTACTCAACCTGCAGCTCTAATAGGGGAGATTTCATGTGAGGTATCAGGTTGTAAGGATTTCACAGGATCGCTTTGCAAGCCTTTCACACACAGTTCTGGGCAGTGTTTTTCAGGCAGAGGCAATGTTCGCGCCGAGGCAGATGCAAGCTCGCTCTGCCCGTGCCTCAGGCCAACTGGAAGACATGTTAAATGTCAGATGCTGCCACGTCTCCTATTAGCTCAAACAGAGCCCTGCACTAACCGCATCCATATGACGCCTGGTCAGCTCGAAGCGCAGACAGGGTGAGATCATCCCTGCCTGTACAATACTGGTAGGCAACGCGGCCAGAGAGTTTTGCCGGCACGAGCAATGCAGTTGCAGGGGTTATTACTCCACTGTTGCTCCATTAGTGACTCACATACCCCAAGTAGTTGAACAAAAGAGATATTCAAACTGTAATTTTTTTTAAAAATACATGTAGTAAATACTGAAGTTGAAGAAAAAATTGCCTACTTGGGACTCATCTGATTGGCTTGTTATAGCAGAAAGTGTGGCAGAAATTCCTCTGTGAGGCCGTCGTACCAAGCAATCTGAAAGACTGTTTTGGCTTTCTGTGAATCTTAATCACACTACAATACATGCTTGGTGCCTGCTCTCATTTTCTTTGCACAAGGCTCCAATGTGAGAGTAAGAAGGGAGCAGCTATATTCTGCAGTGGTTTTCTTCTGGTCTAAATCCTCTGGGGAAAGTGGCATGAAATACTACTGACCAAGGACTCAGCACCAAGGCATATGCCTGCCCCACCACAGTACCGGAACCCATCCACCCAAACTGTGGGCAAAGCCTACAGGCAAATTTGTTGCCAGCATCAGTTCTCCTGCCATGGCTCTGCTGTTCTGATGACCACAGGGACTTTCACGTGGAAGAAATGGCAAGATGCTTTTCTGAGATTCCTGGATCCACAGAATTCAAGCAGCTTATGCAAAATAATAAATTTGTGTAGGTAGGGACAAGGCTTTAGCCTACTTCCAAGGTCCCCACTGTGATGGAGACATTTTATTGTTTAAGTTTATATATTATTCAGTGAGTTCTGCCATCTTTCTGTAAACACTGTTTTCACTCAACAGTGCAGCTGGCCAAATAAAAAAGCATTAGCTGAAAAAAACTATTTGTCAGGAAATAGGGTTTCCTCTTCTCCACCTAATGCATTGCAGCCAGTTCTAGCTACATTGCTTCCTCTCAGCACTGACAAAGCATGTGGTAACCCTTGCAAGAACCTGAAGACATCAAATGCTCATAGTTATCAGCATTAACAGTTGTTATTGTTCTTATGTCAATAGTTAAGGACTGCCCTTAGTAAGAAGTGGTTCTTTTTTCCTGACTACTAGAAATTTCTTTTGCACAATAATCCTGTTTACATAGTGACATTTACATCGTGATATTTTCAGATTTTCATCTTCAGCCTTGAATGCTGCATGAAAACTGCTTGGTGAGGAGAATCCCACTACATTTAATATATATAATAGTTTCATTCTAAGCTGGATTTAGTACAGCAATCATTTTTTGTTCCTTTCCCAAGGTGCATGGCTATGGCTGCTGCCTTCTAATTTTTGTTTGCTTGTTTTCCATCCACATTTCATAACCATTAATACCATTAATACTATGATTTGCATTTTCAGGTTGTTTTTCACCAGGTTTCTACTAACTCATATTAAAACTTGCAGCCACCTAACTATACATATTACTTTTTTGATGTGTGGGGGAGGGAAGGTAGGGTCCTAAAATCCATCAGCAGTGGCATCCTGCCATCATTTGTTGCACCATCCATTTATTTACAACTATCCCAACCATATAGTCCTTACATTGCTGCTTGCCTTCAGATCTGATGGAGTTTGTGCGTAAGGCACCACTGTCAAAAGGGCCGTTTTCTGAAGCAAAACCATCAGTGGTGAAAATGAATGAGGGGTAAATACAGGGGGCTTAATTCTTCTCTCGGCTGTGGTTTTGGAATGAGTGCACTGAAGGCAGTGGAGCTGTGTCAGCTCTATCAATGCTGTGCAGCAGAAAAGATGATTGTGGATCAGGCTCCCCTGCACATCTAGGGACTGCAAAATTCTTGTTTGCAAAATTACAGAAGCCCTATTTGAGCTTCTTCAATAGACTCTTCACTACTTTAAGGACTAAAATCCTGACCTGAGAGCCAACTGATGGATTCAAATCAACGCTGGCATGCTTTGCGTTTGATTAAAACCAAGATCCCCCTCTTTCCTACAGCTTCCCAAAATACTTTAGCTATATAAACTGGATTTTAAGAGAACTTTCTCTGAACACGGATTGAATACACATCTGCAAGACTTTTCTTTGGATCCAAGGTAAAGTACCCAGATACTGTTCTGAGGAGTATGATACACAATATCTTAATTCTCACTCAAACAGTTCCTGTTTATCTTCATGGAGGACTAACTTAAATATTAGCTTTTGGATTTGATAAGAGACACATTAAACAAACGCTGATGCCTGTAACATAAAAAAGCTGGCACTCAGCCAGATAAGTGGAGCACTCCCTACAAGTTAAGTATTATTGTAGCTAGGCTTTGCTGGCTGTAGTATTTTCTTCTACAGCCTAGGTTGGGCTTTTTTCAGTAGTGCATAAGCATATCTAATGGAGTAGCTTACAGGGAGATTTCAGTCACCCCCTAGCACATGACAAATGAGACATTTCTTATGCCAGCTCAGCTGCACAAAGTACTCCTGTCCCTCCTGAGAACCCCCGTAAGAACTCTGGGTCTGAGACACCACCTTGTTACTCCATTATCAGGCAGCAATTAAAAAAGCCACACTTTAATTGTTTTCCACATGTGAGATAATGAACTACTCAACTCCCCAAAACAGAGGCAGCAAGGGGGAAAAAAAAAAGGAACATGAACACTCATTCCCTTTTCCAGTCAACAATTAAAACACTTGTCAAAAATTAATGTAAAATTTGGTAATAGCTTGACACTTTCAGTATTGCAAGAACTCTCACCTCACATTCTCAACTAATCAGCCTTACTAAAGCTGAATGGTTCCTTGAAATTAATGGTGCTTCCTGCTTCTTGGCATGAATTAGACAAGCAAAAAAATCCCAGTGCTTCACAAAGGGTTTTTGACGTAGATCTGCTCCCAAGGAGCTACTTCAGATTTAAAAACAAAACAAAACCAACAAAGCAACCAACAAAATAAACCAGAAAAAGTGGGGTAAGAAAAGGTCACACTTAGCAGAAAACAATGAACGTTTCCACAGGCATTTACCAACTTCCTTATGCTGCACCACGCAAACGTTTAAACGTGCTCTTACTACATCATCCAAAAGATAGCAAATATTTCACCCCTTGAAGAGGGCTTCCACATCTTCTCCAACCCGTCTGTTACCTCATTGTTTTCTGAAACCATGGGCACAGGATAGAAATACCAGAATTTGCCATTGAAATGTGTCACCTGAACATCGTAAGGCTTTTGGGGCTTGGCTTACAAGCTCCTCTTCCCAGGACTCAGCCTTCTGCTGATCATATCCTGAAGTAAAACGATGAAAGGGGTTCAATCATTCATGATGGCCATATTTACCACCAGCTCTATATCTCATTTAAAAGGTAATGTATTTTTCCATAGAACTTGGGAAAAATTACCAAACTTGAACCTGTCCCCAAGGAACTGTCCCTTTTCATCCCTGTCCCACTCATAAACAACTCCATGCACAAGGAGGGGTCTGAACCATGACTGTGGCTCTCGGGTACTCCCACAAAAAAGAGCAAATAGTGGAAACAACAATAGATTTCTCCCTGAGGGGACCGCATCCACGCACTTGCCTCACAGCAATAAGTGAACATCCAAACAGAGGCACAGACGGCATTGCTCTCAGAATAGTTCCTGTGTTCCTGAGTCTCATGAGAGGTGAAGGGGAAGGTTTCCCTCTCAAGGGCCACTGCTCTGCACGCATGCTTTCCTGCACCCCAGCTCACCCCTGGCCTCGCTGCTCAGCCTGCCCTGGCTCTTCAAACAATTCAAATGAGAACATGTCAGAATTGGGAACACCATGGCTCACTCATGCACTGTTTGCCATAGATTTAACAGGCTCTCTAACCAGCCCCCAGGGTTCAACAGCATTGGGTGTACCTGAACACTACTGTCTATCCAGGGAGCATTGCTGAAATGGGTCACTGCTGATGAGGGTCACCTCTCAGGGAAAAGCAGCACTCTACTTCAGAAAAACTAGCGCTACCGTAGAGCATAAAGTAGTGAGAAAGAAAGGATGAGTACTGTCTTTTCCTCAGGCAGGCAAGTATCCATTAGAAGGCTATTTCCGAAGGTTTAGGATAGACTGTGATACTTGCCAGGTAAAATGAAGCCCTAGGCATCCTCAGCAGATCTTGTTCCACAAGCAGGTAAATAAGCTTCCCACAGCCAAAGCAGCACGACACCCAGCTTTTGGCTCTCATCTAGCAGAATCACCCAGGAAGCAAGATTTATTTTGCTTAAGGGTAAAGAAGGTCTGTTCCCACAGGTGAGCTTCGCTTCCTGCTTTGGGAAAACTAAATAGGTTGATTATGTCTGCTACAGCCTCATAAATCCATGTCAGCTGCTGCCTCAGGGAGAGCCACTGCTCCTCTGAGTGGTTTTCTTCCCCACTTAGAGAAGATGAACAGCTGGTTACATATATCACAGCTCTGGCAAAACACTTACCCATAGCCTTATGCCACTGAAGGAGCAGGTTTCTGTCATTGAGACCACAGGAAAGCAGGAAGCAAAGCAGAAACAGCTTGTTTTCTTTTGCTCCAGCTTTTTCAGGTCAGATGACAAAGTGGTAGTCAGAGCAGGCTTTGGTAGTTGGCCTCCTGAATGGAGCTAGAAGCAAACCAAAGAAGTCAAATGTTTAAACATCAAATTCTAATATGCCTGCAAACAAATGAACTTATATATTTTTTAAAAATACGGGAGTCTAGATAAAACTGATTCTGTGCTGGTGCAACGAGAGACTGTCCCTTACGACAGATGAGCTTCCCATGCAGTTATGCATCATTCCAGTGCTGACCCAAATCAAGCATCCAGCATCGCCACTTGGGAGGAACAGCACACCTGTATCAGGGGTGCCGTGAACTTCAGACTGCCCGTGGCACAGCATGCCCTGTAACCCACCCCAGTTCAGCTGCAGGGGCAGGCAGCAGCAACCTGGGCAGCGCTGGCTGTGCTCAAGGCATTTATATCCCACGTGGTCCCAGGCAGCTTCTGATTCCAGGGCTTCATCTCCATGGTCAGCTTGAGCTTTAGGGAACCCAGGCTCAGCCCTCAAAGTACAGGGCAAAAGTATGGGCAAAAATATTAATCATCAGGAGTAGGTTTAGTAAAACCAGGCCATTGCAAAGCTCCAGGAACTACACAGCTCTGAGGTTTTCCCTGACAGCACATTTAGCTCCACCAATACCAAGAGAGATATGCTGGTTCATCCCTACTGAAAATCAAGGGAGAATCTATAGCGTGACGCTGGCATTTAATGACTCGGAGGGTATAAGAAATTTTTGTTTAAGACATGCAGTTTTGCAGCCATGTGGCAAGCTTCCAAGGAACATAAAGTTCCTTTATACTGGGGCAGAAGCATTATCACACGAGTTCTCAACAGTCTGTTTTTCCTTTCATAGCTGGACGTGTCAAACAGACCACAACCAGCAGATAAGAAATGCCTCCAAAATCAAAGCGCAGATTAGAGAGGCGGCAAGAGCAGCTGAGAGACCCATCTATTGCAGCTGTGAGACAGATCAAGGGAGCTGAGAAGAGCTAAGTGCAGTTTCAAACTTTACATGACATTCAATCTATTACATAAATAAACAGGGCATTACAGGGCTGTGAAAACACTGATTTTCTTTCCTGCTTCTTAGCCATAGACTCTGTGACATCAGCTGAGGCTAGTGCTGCTGCTCAGGATGCTGAAAGGCACGGACGTAGAGCAAAAATAAATTAGCCTCTTCCCTCAGCTCAGAGGGAAATGTTCATGTACCAGTGTTTGGGAGGATGTATACATCTGTTTTTCGGCACCCTGTCACAGCGATATTAAAACAGAGAACTATTAATACGGGAGTGCTCTCTGATTCAATGACATGCCTGATGTGTAGACCTTTCCCTTCCAATATACGTATTCCCAGACCTTAAACAAGTACAACCACAGCAGAGTTTGCATACCCAGGACTGACCTTACATCATGCAGTGTTGATATAAGAAACGCAATAGACAACACACAGCCGAGACCTGCAGTAGTTTCCAGTGCTGTAGAGTTACGAGTCAGCCCTCATCAGGGACACCAGTTACCCTTTGTGTAACTGGAGCTGTGCAATATGGAAGTGGTCCCCTGTAAAGAAGCCCAAAACAGGTCATGAGATGACGAATTTCCCCAACCCAGACAATGCAGGGTGCTATGATCAGGCAGCCCTTGCCCACACTGGCAAGCACCTGAAGTGGTGGGATCTCCCACCGGATGAAGATCAGCATTTATGGGCACTCTGTGGGCTTCAGACCAGCAAAAAAATCCCTGCATCTATGGGGAAACAAAAGCCAAGCATCTGGGATCATCTGGGCAGATGAAAGCAGTAACAGCTAAGGGAACTCAATTCCCTTTAATAAAGTATTGCTTATTGAACCAATTGATTCATGCTTGCAAGTGAGGAAAATTAGCTATTAGGCACCAGGTAGCTTGGTTTAATTTTCCTGAATTTCCAGGTGGGAACTGCAACCAGCATTTAACTAGCAATCCCTCTCAATGTGAGCGGGGTTCATGCAGCTGCATGCCAGCTAAATTCTGGAAGAGGCTTATCACATCTGTAACAATGAAAATATATATATCATCAGACCACCAGTGCCCTGTAACACCAACTAACACTGAAGAACCTAACATAGCAGCCACTGAGATTCCATAGCTCCTCCCCAGAAGGCAGGCCACTATGCTATGTCATCTTAGCTTTGGTGTAGAGATGAGAGCATCCTGAATATGTGTGGCAGAAATAGGACCTAAAATCAAATTCTGATTTTAGTGTCAAAATGGATATGTATATAAGTAAATAAATAAAAATTTAGGCCATCTTCCCCTTCTTCACCATTGTAGTCTTTCAATCTAAACCAATCCTGCTATTTCAAACTCAACGCATCTTTCTTTTTGCTATGAGAACAGTGACTCAAAAGTGAAAATATCAAGTGAATGCAACTGTATCTCTGATGTCAAGACAGGAACAGAATGTAAGAATAAACAAATTTACATCTTATTTGTCCTTCCCTGCAACAGAGTGGTATGATGCACTGGGGTCCATAACACTCCTTACAGCATAGCTCCTTTTTGTGTGGCTTGAAGACACTGCACTTTCAAGACCTGTATTTNCCCCCCCCCCCCCCCCCCTCACAATAAGCCAAATAAAATGGTTTGGAGCGAAATTGCCAAACGTAACAAAAACTCACAGAGCCATTGTTGCAGCTTCCAACATCCACCCCATTTCCCTCCATCTCAGCATGGCTGAAGACACGTTTATGCTGTAATGATGACACTACTACAATGCACACACAGTACAAGAGCTAAGAAAAACATCCAGGGTGTTATTAAGTGTCAGTAGAAAATCTCACAGCACTTAAAGTATCCAGTTATTTTTACCTGGGGTTCTGGTGATTAACAAGCTGTGAATGTCAGATCCATCTAACTCACCCTGAAAGTACAGGAGAGGGAACCAAAGAACAGGTCCTTAGCACCACTTACTGAAACAATACAGAAGTAAGAATTATTATTATTGCCAGTTCCACTATTGCACTTGAATTCAACTGAAAATCTGCCCTCTGATAGCACAAAGGTGAGTCAAGTGCCTCAGGAGATGAAACAACTAGCATTGCTCTCCAGCTTGGCTTATATTATACCTCGCAAGATGAAACTATTAGAAATCAACTTTCTTTGTAGTCCTGGCATACACAAGTGCTTTTAATTCATAGCTCTGCCTTCTCACCCCCTCCCCACGGAAAAGTTGGATTGTTATGAATATCAATTAAAATAAAAATATGGTGCAAAATGCTTAACGTGCCTCACTGGTATCAACAGACCCCATGCCTGCACAGCAAAGGATCAGGCCAGAGTGGGAGACAGCGTCTGCTTCAGGAAAGAGCGTGTAGTCAGGAATTACCTTTCAGCAGCAAATATTTAACCATGTTATGTTATTTTATATGTGATGATATTTTATGCGTGTTATTTATACATCATGCTTTCTGTTAGTGGCAACTAACCTTCGCAGGATGAAATCTCTTGTTACAGCTCTAGAGTTATGTGAGGCTTTTAACAATTAGCAGCCCTATTCTTTTTTTCCCCTCTCCCAGCCTCCAATTTCAAGTTGTCTATGCAAAAGCCACTGAACTGTTACGGCAGGGCGAGCCACTTAGCACGAAACAGGACGTCAGCCAGCAGATAAGTAAGGGAAGAGGGGCAGTCGCGGGGAACTGGAATTTGTCACTGTGTCATGATTCACCATTAATTTATGTGGGATGCTGCGTAGTAGAGGCAAAAGCCAAGGACACACTGAAGTTCACCCTCTGTCTTGTCTTTTCTGCTCATAGGTGGGGCTCAATTCACAGGATTTCCCCTTCCTCTCCCGTTACAGAACTTCAAGGCTGCCTGTACAACCCGGGGGTTGGAAATGCCCCGAGGAAATCCAGGTTTCACCCCAGTTGAGGGCAGGTCGGTGTTACACCCTCAGGGCAGCAGGTTTTTGTGGAATATGGAGCGAGTCAGTACATTTCCACGTGGCATGACCAGTAGGTCTGGGGAGGTGATTGTGCCCCTGTACTCGGCATTGGTGAGGCCGCACCTCAAGGGAGTGCTACGTCCAGTTCTGGGCCCCTCACTACAAGAAGGACACCAAGGTCCTGGAGTGTGTCCAGAAAAGGGCAACCAAGCTGGTGAAGGAGCTGGAGGGAAAATCTTACAAGGAGCGGCTGAGGGAGCTGGGGATATTTAGTCTGGAGGAGGCTGAGGGGAGACCTTATCACTGCCTATAATTATCTGAGAAGGTTGCAGGGAGGTGGGCGATGGTCTCTTCCGCCAGGTGACCGGAGATAGGACAACAGGAAATGGCATCAAGCTGTGCCAGGGCAGGGTCAGATGTTAGGAAAAGTTTTTCACTGAAAGAGCTGTTGGGATGTGGAACAGGCTGCCCAGGGAGGGGGTTGAGTGTTTAAAAGACAGGTAGATGAGGTACGTAGGGATATGGTTTAGCAGAGGACAGGCACAGTTGGACTTGATGATCTCAAAGGTCTTTTCCAACCCAGTCATTCTGTGATTCCATAAAGGCTCCACTTTCCTCCCATGGATCCTGTGCTTAAAATCACCGCACGCCGAGGACATCCGCCTGCTCCCAAGAATGCTATGGCGCGAAGTAACGGTGCGGCTGTTTTGCAGGCCAAGAGCTGCCAGCTGCCGCGGCTGTGAAAGCCGGGCCCGACACCCAGGACCCGTTCCCCCCGGGGCGGCCGGCAGCCCCTGCTCGGGAGCGCTGCCGGCA
>VZTU01019164.1:187313-205392 GCA_013400835.1 Zapornia atra | reverse complement strand
GGTGAAGCCATTTTATTGGGTGAAATCCCCCAGATTCTAGACCTTTAGTACTGCAAACGTGGCAAGCTAAAAACCTGCTCATTGGTTACACACACTGTTCACACCGTATTGATTGGTTAGTGATTATATCGAGTTCTGACAAACCCATCTTATAGCTAAATAGCCTTAGCTTACCTTTGATGCCTAAAAGCACCCCCACACCTGCTGTTTTGACCCTCTTGTTATGGTTGGTTCTTAACATGTTCCGTTACTCCCAAATACCTTCCCATAACGGCTTCTTGGTTTAGGGCAGCCTGTACCCCTATCAACAAGGCCGCTGTGTTTTGAGAATGTGATTATTAGGATCCTCTCAGGATGAGTAACTTTTCTTCTCTCATGGGAACAGGAGGATATTTGTCAGGGCCTAAATCTTGGGAGAAGAGAGCTAGGCTGCTAGCAGGCCTGCTGTCTTCCCCAACATCCAGCGGCAGCCACAGCTTCTCTGGGCATCCTGTGCCACACCACCCTCACAGGGAAGCATTTCTTCCCAATACCTAATCTAAATGTCCCCTCCTTCAGCTTAAAGCCATTACCCCACATCGTAGCACTCCATACCCTGCACACAGTCCCTCTCCATCTTTCCTCTAGCTCTTTTAGGTACTGGAAGGCTGCTATAAGGTCTCCCCTGAGCCTTCTCTCCAGGGTGAACAAGCCCAATTCTCTCAGTCTATCCTCACAGCAGATGTGCTCCAGCCCCTTGATCATCTTTGTGCCCCTCTCCAGACTCGCTCCACAAGGTCCATGTCCCTCTTGCACTGGGACCACAGAGCTAGATATAGTATAGAAGGGAAAAATCCCTTTCCTCAACCTGCTGGTCACACTGCTTTAGATACAGCCCAGGAGACCGCTGGCTTTCTGGGCTGCAAGCACATATTGCCTGCTCACATTGAGTTTCTCATCAATTAACACCCCCAAGACTCCTCAGGGTTGCTCCCAATCCATTCTCCCCCAGCCTGTAGTTGTGCTTGGGATTGCCCCAACCCATGTGTAGGACCTTCCGCCTGACCTTTTACTTGAGGCCATCCCTCACAGTCAAGCAGTGTTCAGCCTACAGCTCCTCCCATCCATCTCCCTCTGTCCAGGAGGGTGCTGTAAGGCCTTTCCAGGAAGCAGCAAGGTGTTTCCTCAGCCCCAGGGCTGGGAGGCTCCAGCTGAGGCCTGCTGGGCACTCCCTCTGTCATCCTGCAGCAACAGAAACCGGAACATGGCCCCTTCCCATCACTAGGCTGCTCACTCCCATCGCCCAAGCCCTCTCTAAGGCAGCTTGCCCTGCAGGCTGGGGTGACCCGGTGAGGGGATGGGACAGATAACCTGTCTCACTTCAACTCCAGGTTGTCTTCCTCAGCCCTCTCTGTGTCTCCACAAACCATAGGTGGCAATGCCAAAGGCCTGCCTTACCGTGCGGGGCACCAGTGGCAAAAAGGGCTAAACACAACTGCAGTTCTCAGCAGCTTTCCATCCACGGGCAGCACTGTGCCCCTCATTAAGTCTCCTTTTAATGCAGCCCTCCTGAGATGGCAGCTTTCAGAGGTGGTGTGTTTGCTGGCAATGTTTCAAGTCCTGGCTGAAAGCAATTAAAAAACCACTAGTGTGGTGCTGAGTTCCCAAGGTCCCAGCCCTTGTTTAGTAGGTGGAGGCTGGTGGGAATAACACAAGAGCATGTCTGGTCAATGCAATAGTCCATGGTTTTGGGTAAAGGCAGCCTGGGCAGAACATGGTGCAGGGATGCATCTAAGGAACCAAGAGAGACCGACTCACCTACATGCTGGCTAATGTAAGAATTTATTCTTCTGTCTTAGTCCTGGTCATCCAAATCCCATAGGACTCTGAGGAAAAGAAATGGAGAAAGGAAAATCCCCTGTGCCCATTCCTTCTGCCTTGGCCTGTCCAGCAAGTTTGTCCCTGGCTTAAAGGGTTCAGATAATAGGATGCCACAAAACTTGCATGACCATCTGTGATCATCTTGTGCTCCCCTTCTTATTAAAAAAGGAGCAATGATACATATTTTGCCTTCAGCAAGGCTTTCTTTGCAGATATAATAATAAGGAAAGAAGGGAATGTGACCTGCAGTGCAGAAGCAGCTCTATCCTCAGAGCACAGTATCAGTGGTTCACTGTCAAATTGAAAGGAATTTTTACCGTGATGATCTGTCTTGGGTGACTTGAACACTTTCATAAATAATTTGGATGATGGAAAAGAACATGCTTACTAATTCTGCAGATGACAAAAGCTTTAAGGAAGTTTGAAGACACAGCTAGAATGAACATCATCTTGGCAAATCAGAAGAACAGTCAGTCTTAAAAATGTAAGTCTTAAAAAATGTAACCCAGCTTGTAATCTAGTGAAGAAGAATGCAGTGGCCTACACTTTGGCAGAATAAGCACCTGTATGAAACAGGGAAGGACAAGGCAATGGTGCAGGAGTGCTTCTGGGATGTTTGTAAGGATTCATAAAATGCATATCAGTCAAAGCCATGATGCTGCAGAGACATCATAAAATGCAGCATCTACAAGTGATCCCTGTGGATTAACAGTAACAGCAAATGCAGCAGTCCTTAGACCCCAGCCGAAATTGTGCATTTAGAAAGCTACAGGCCAACTGGAGAGAGACAAGAGTGCCAAAGGAACAAAAATACACAATAGGTTTGTCATAATTCTTTTGACTTTCCTGCATGAACATCAGAGGAAAACTTACTAGCTTGTCAGTTACAAGGACTTTACAAAATTTGGAAGGGTTCATTAGTTATTATCACCCTAAAGGAAGGGAGAAAAGTAACGATAGATGGTTCGCTCCAGCTCTCTTTGCTGACACATCTGAAGGGGCGAGGGGATGTTTTGTAACAGTAGCCATCAAGGAGCACTAGTGAGATTGCTCAGGGAGGCTGAGGAGTCTCTCTCATCAGATGCTGGTAAGAACAGTTTGGGCAGATCCCTGCCAGGAATGGCATACCTGTAAGCTGGACAAAGTGGCGGGACTAGATGCTCTGAAGCCCCTCTGTAGCTCCGAGCCTCCAGGTCTCTTCACTGCCAAGGGTTGGAGACAGGATGCTGTCCAAGTCAGCACATCCCCAAGTTGTCATCAAGCATCCACTCAGATTTGTGCTACCCTCAGCCTGCAAGAGCAGAAACACCCAGGGAGCTTTAAGAGACTGATCAGTCCTCAGAACAACGCTGCTGTTGTAGTTTGGTGTAACTGCTGCTTCAGTGGCTCTTGTAAGCTGCAGTTACAGCTTCCTGCAAGCCCCATATTTTCAAAACATTGGTACAGTCAAGGCCAAATTTGAGACCAAGCCTATCAGAGCTGGTCATAGCGCCTCTGTGAATCACATATAGGAGAAAAAAAAACTGCTGGCAGGCGCACTTTGCCACCGGAGCGGGAGTGAGAAGATGTAACAAGCTGCACAGACTCCAAGGCCAGGCCCGGAGGAGGGGGGGGATGAAGAATGCGAAGAGAAAGTTTCCCCTGCAGCTCGTGGTGGAGTCCATGGTGAAACGGGTGTCCCCCCGAAGCCCATGGATGAGGACGGGGAGCAGAGACAACTATGCCTGTGAAGATTGATCCACGCCTCAGCAGGTTTGCCAAGGGACTTGTGACTTTGCGGGTGACCAGGCCGGGGGGTCTGGACCCGGACGTCAGCACCCTATGGAGGGGAGAGTCCTGCTGAGAGGCCTGTGGTGAGGGGATGACTCCCCGATAGAGAGGACTCACGCTGCAGAAGGTCGTGGACACGACTCTCGCGTGGGTGGGACCCCACGGTGCCGCAGGGGAAGGGTGTGTGTATGTGGAATGCCCCCCCCCACAGCTGAGATGGAAGACAGCTTGGGAGGAACGGACTGAAACCCCTCACTCTCCATTCCCTGCCCCCCCTGTACTGCGAACGGGAGGGAAGAAGGGAGCGAATCTCTGATTAAAGTCATGAGTGCGAAGAGGCGAGGGGTGGGGGGAGGAAGTAGAAGTGATAATATCTGGGGAAGAAAAGCAGCTTGTTGGGAATCACCGGAACCCCACTGCCCATTCCCTGCCCCTCCCCGTACCATGTTGGGGGGGGAAGAAGGGAGTAAAATCGGGATGAGTTTTAAGTTTGCTAAGAAGGGAGGGGTGGGGGGAAGGTGCTTGAAGACCTGGCCGCTTCTTATCTCGTTCCGGTTCACGGGGTGTAGTAGTTGTAGTAAGTAGTAATAAATCACCTTTTCTTTCCTTTATTCTGTGCTGAGTCTGTTTTGCCCATTGCACTAATTGGAGAGTGATCCCTCTGTCCTTATCTCAAGTCCTAAGCCTCCCGATATCTATTTTCTCCCCCTTTTCGGCTGAAGGGGGGAGTGAGCGAGTGGCTTGGTGGGTATTTGGCCTTTGGTTAGGGCTAAAACCACCACAGCTGCTTAAAATACCACCCTTCCTCCCAGGTCTATGAACAACCTCTGCTTATGAAATGTAGAACTGGAGTTAAGTCTTTGGCTGGCCACAGGAAATACGGAAACGATATGCTCTGACTTGAAGGGTTTATGCGAATCCAGTCAAAACTTTCTGAAGTGGATGCCTCAGATCAGGCCATTAAGTCCCCCCCCACAGCAGCCTAAATCAGTGGCCTCATTTTCAAACACACACTGAGCGCTCAGCAGCTCCCGTAGAGCCTAAGAGGAGCTGGTGATTGCTTGTCACATCTGAGAACTCATGCCACTTTGGCTCTGAAATCTGGACCTGAAAGCAATTTTCTATGCAATTTTTCCACAGTCCTAATCCTGGTGTCTTGTGAACACTTTCCCTAGTCGTTCGGGTTGGGTTTGTGGGTGGGTTTTTTTTTGCCTAGGCTGTTATTTTCTTTGTAATGTAAAAAATTAATATTTCACATTAAAGCAACTCCAAAGCTCCAACTTTGGAAATCTTCAATGGGTGCAGAACTTCAGGCTGAGCACTACAGCATGCCAAAGATTTTACCGTATCAAACGGGGTTTGCACTCCCACAGCCCCTCCTGCATTCATAATTACTTCCTGACTCACGTTGTAATCACATTCAGGTCCCAGTCCTGATTTGGAAATTTCATGGCTGCAGGCAGGGACATCTCTTCCAACGCACAGCACCCATCTTCAGCTAAGCCACGTGCGATCCTCACCGCCGCAGCCAAGAAACTGGTTCTTCACCATTTGAACGCACCAGTTACCGCATCTGGACTTTTGGCTGCAAAAGCCATATGGTGCAGAATCCTCAACACCCTCTTCATTAAAGACATGCCAAAAAGGAATAGGGCTCTGGCATGAAACTGAGAGATTTTGTTACTGTCACTCTCAAGGAAGTTACAATGCTTGGGCCTTCTGGAGCTTAGCCATCAAACAAGTATGCTGTATCTGTAGGAGGGACAAAAGTTGTGGTTACCTACAATTATAGTAGAACAAGGAAAAAAAAAATCAGTTTCACCCCAAACTCTGAGTATTTTATGCAAACTGCATCAAACACGTGATTTTGGGTAAGCTTTGAACAGAATTTCCCAACTTTTCCAAGAATTCATTCTCAACAAATGGCAAGAACATATTCCAGAAATTATGCCAGAAGGATGCATAGCCAATAGAGGTGCTTGCAAGAGTCATTACAGCTCAGAAACAGGAGAAAAGGATCCATTAAAAAAAATCTTATCCTAATACTATGGAGCACGTGACATGTGGTGGGATTCCTCTCCCCTAACTTCAGGTCGCTACGA
Organism: Zapornia atra; assembly: GCA_013400835.1. Classification (NCBI taxonomy): domain Eukaryota; kingdom Metazoa; phylum Chordata; class Aves; order Gruiformes; family Rallidae; genus Zapornia; species Zapornia atra. Next base: position 199,660 of record VZTU01019164.1, on the reverse strand, counting down.
GGCAGATTTCTGCACAGAACACAGTCACCCTAGGTTGGCACCACAGCCAAAGAAACGAGCATGTGGGACCAAATGGAACCCGGTTCCCCAGGACAGCAGTGTTTGCACAGCGGGGAAACAACGAGCTCCCACCTGCTTTAATAACCGCTTTTCTTTGCATGATCCTTGGCTTTCCTTAGTCTGTTGCATTTACCTTAAGTGGTTGCTTTGATTTATTTTTAAAGTATTGCAATTTGTACATCTCAAAGTTTGCTCTTCTTTATCCTTCCCTTCTTCCTCTCCACATACCTTACAGTTAAGAGATTTATAGGGAACTGCAGCTGTACCAGAAAGTAAAAACCCTTACCTGACCTACACAGCTTAGATTTCAGCTATCTTAAATTGAGTACCAGTTAACTACTATGCAATTTACAGTATTTTAAAGACATATTTCTTAAGAAAGCTGTATGTAAGTTTGTGCTGTCTTCTCGCTTCCCTGATTAGAAATCAAAATATCCTGATGATATCCTTGAACCATCCTGAAACCTGCGACAGCAGTCGCCTGCTGAGCCCAGCTGGGTCAAATGCAAAGATCATCCACTTGCCTTATTTCAGTAATATTTTTCTCCATCACTATTAAAACATTTTTTTTTATCTTCACATTAAAAACCCTACTTAGCAATAAAAAAAAAACAAAGAAAAAAAAAATCCTTTCACTTCCAGTGAGTCACCCTGACATGCAGCAGCTTTAAATTTGGAAGCATTCCCCACTCTCACATGAGACACCTCCAGCTTCTCAGGAGAAAGTCAACCTACCATCACCCGTTGGTCCCAGCTGCTTCATCAGAGCAAGAAGGAGATGGTGTCCCCACGCCTGCAGGAGACAGATGGAGAAAGCCAGGTGCCACCATCACAGGGGCCTCACGAGGTGCTGTGTTTCCGTGCATCTGCTGAAGCCATCCCTCACACTGCTGACACAACTCGCCTCTGCAGCATCCAAGAAAGCAACAGCCCACAAAGCCAGTGAGCTTATAGCCTTCTCACTATGCGTTATTACCTTCTGAGAACAGCTGAACCAGCATCACCAACAGGCACGTGAAGTAGCCACAGGATGAAAAGCTGAGGATGGAACAGCTCTGCAGGAGGTTAATGACATTAATATTATTTTGAGCTAGCATTACACATTATTTCAATCTGTTTATTTCATCTGTTCAGGACTGAGGAAGCTTTTGTTGCTGTGAATTCCTTTGTCTGAGGCTATAATCATTTGGGTTCAGAGGAAGAACTGTCAGTGACTTTCTCTCCATAAAAATTCAGTGAGGAAATGAACCCTAAGCCAATCATATCTATTAGCTACTCCAGTTTGGAATGTTTAAAACAACACAGACAGCAACTAGTCACAAGTTTACAACCCTTCAGTAAGTGCTAAGAGAAGCCATTTGTGTATCCCCTTAAAAGCAAGTGCTTAACACTGGTCGCAGTCACCAAGGGGCTGTTTGGAGCACAAGAGTTGGACTTGCTGGCAGTGCCAGCCCAGTCAGATGCTGCTCATAGGGATCCATCAATGGGCCTGGGGCAGCCACCCCATGGACCCCTGGAGCATCCGCTGCCAGCCATAGGAGGCCAAAGCGAGCCGAGAGAAAGAAACCAAGGTAAAGCTGCCAAGCCCAGGCAGGATCACACGTGGTAAAGTCTGGGCCAACTAAAGGGAATACAGAATATTTCTAGACAACCTCCAGACCACGGGGGTTTTTCCCAGTACTCGCCAGCAGCAGGATTCAGCTCAGGAAGGAGAGGCAGACAGTGCAGGGGGGGCAGCCTGGCAGGGCTGCTGGTCACCGGCAAAGGGCCTCCGGGGGACCAGACGGCAGCACTCTGCACACACAAAAAACCGGGCCCAAAATCCTCAATAGCGGTCGAGCGGTTTGCCAATCAGAGCACAGAGCACTGATTTCAAAGTAAACGTATTTGGCCATTGCAGACACTGCAGCTATTCATAATTCCCCCTCAATCAAAAACAATTTTATGATTTGAAAGAATACTTGTTTTTCATAAGCGCTGGCATCTCCCCAGCAATCAGTGAGCTCCCTGGCAGCCAGCCAGGCACATCCACTGGTGGCAGCAGTAATTCCTCCTCATTATAATGTTTAGATGTGCATAAATCTGAGCCAGGTGAATTCACAATACACAGCAGAACGACAAGCGTATCACAAACAGGGAAGGGTCAAGGCAGCGACCCTCGAGATTTTTTCAGCAGTGGACGACAGTATGATCCAAACACACAGTTCTCAAGGTTTTCGAATTCACAAACTCATTGCCAAGTTTCTGCTAGACCTTAGCCTTGTACTTTGCCCATGGATTTGGTTTAGTTTTCACTGATAAAGGTAACCCGTATATGATTTTTTTGTAACTCAATTCAAATTTTTTTTAACAAGCACTAAAGAAAAAAAAATTTAAAAAATAAATCTTGTTTTTCTTTTCCTTAGAAAGAGAAGGCAAACCTTCCCCAGCTTTGCTGCAGGACCTGTGGGAAATAAAGGGTGCTTATTTCATCCTAGCTTAGAGCTTATACAGGTTTGTTTTCTTTCCTCCTTGAACATATTCTCTTTCCTGCTATCAAAAAGATCAAGTTGGAGGAGATGTGTTCACACCATCCAAAGGAAAAATTACTTCAACACACACACACGTTGGAGACGTGGCCAGAAAAAGCCCAAAAGGCTGCCCACAGGGGTAGTGAGGGGTCTGTAATCATGGCACGCTCTCCTCAGAGTGCACATGCCAGCAGGGCAGCTAAAAATCCAGCCTAAGAAAAAATAACATTTCCACTGTGAAAGTCATAAGCAAAACAAAAAGCCTTTTCAAAACACTCCTTTCCATCCTGAGATATGTCCCAAAGAAGGAAAACCAGGTGAAAAACCTTCTCTCGGGTGCCACTTAAAAACAAAAGCCAGCTGTGGATGGTTGCCAATAGCTCACCAAAATTATCAGTCCGGATTCCTCCAAAGAAATCCCAACATCTAAAGTGGAAAAAAAGCTTTCAAGCAGAGGGTGCTGGGTATCTCTGTCCTGCAGTTTTTAAGCCAGTTTTGTCACCTGGACATGCACCCTCATGCTTTCAGGCCAATTTTATTTAATGAAAGCAACCTGATGCCTGGACTGGAAGCTTGTGCCTTAAGGGAAATACTATCCTGAGACTCTCCAGTAAAAGAACAGGACTGGACCATGAAGCTCAGAGGTCTTTAAATGTAGAGGCTGTATTCCATACCAATAAGGTCTGCCTGTCTGCGCAGGAAGCCCGTGCCTGGTTCCTTCCCTCGGGCAGCAGGCAGGCAAGCTTTCCATCTGAGAGCCGAATCTGCAATTTCCAGGTGTATTTCAAAAGGAACTTGAAAGATCCTCAGCTTGTCTGCAGGTATTTCAATCCTACCACTCAGGCAGGCGCTGAACAGCTGCTACATTAAAGGGAAAGCCCACGTGTCAGAAGCAGAAGAGAGGAAGATGTTACAAGCAGACCTGAGCAAAAGGCAGCTCATGATTAAGGCATGAGAATGTAATTAGGGGTGTAAGAGCACTGGAATACCCTAGCAGATACTTTCTTTGAGGCCTCCAGCCTCGGGAAGGCAAGAGGCTCTACCGCAAATGCATGCAGGATTTCTGTCAGCTCTTCCTCGTCACAGATCCCTGCTGACTTCCAAGGCTCCTACAAGGAGACAGGCTGAAGCAGGTTCTCGTGGAAGAAACTCAAGCCACCATGCTTGTGTCAAATTAAATCTGAAGAATGGTTAAGTAATAGGGAAGACTGAGTTTTACAGCACTTGGGAAAAGGTATTGAGCCTGTGGTGGTAGTCTGTCTTGATGCATTAAGGTCTGTTAATTAAATTGCCCTGGTTACACCATCCTGGGTGAGGATTTTTAGCTCATGGTCACTGTGGGGCTGCGGGCAGGCAGCAGAAACAGGATGCGCCAGAGCGCTTAAGGCAAGGATGGAAAGAAGGCAGCAACTGAAGAACCGGACTGGGGGATGCAAGAATGTGCACAAAAGCAGAACAGAAGAGGGTTAATACAAAAAGGGAAGGACAGGACCAGCAGACACAGGGAAATCAGGAGTCGGCACGGGAAGGAGCTTGGGGCAGACAGAAGCAGTGGGACGCTGCCATAGAGCAGTTTAGTGACAGAGTGATGCTGGGGTTAGCGATGCAGGAAAAGAGGAGGAAGTCAGAGTCTCTATATGAGGCTGCTCTGAGGAAGGTCAGGGTTTGTTTCTTGCATTTAGTGGGGGGGTGGAGGGTAGTGATAAGAAGTAAATTTTTTAATCCTTGAGCTGCTTTGAGGTCTTTTGAGTTAATTCTGGTTGAGTTAATTCAGTATTTGCATGTAATTAGCTTTTGCTGCTAGGCAGTCATACTTGCCATTTTGAGTCTAATTAATCATTAAGGCACCTGGAGTCTTTGTACCAACATTTGAGAAATTCCATATATAAAGGCAGGCTTGCTTTGGTCCATGAGATTTTGTTGGTATCAGGCCTGCTAGCCAGGGACAGAGCTGACAGCACTCCAGCGCCACATGCTTATAACCTTCTAACCTTCACCGTCAGGTATCTTTGCAAGCATTTCCTACGTGCACATCCAAGTCAAACTCTATACTCAGAATATCTTTCACAACAACAACCGATCTATCTGGTGCATAAACAGATGTTAAAAAGCCAGACACACACAAAGGGTCTAAGGGAGGGAATAAAAATACTTCCCTGGCTGAATGTGCTTAACTAAGGGGCTGAAGTTAGGTGCCTTCTTGGCCACTTTCAGCCAGCGAGATGTGCCTCTCCAGAGGAGGACTCTGCATCAGCAGGTCCAGTTGTCCAAACATTTAGGACAGCAAACAGCCCCTGGGGAATGGGACAGCTCAAAGGACTAACAGCAGGGTAGAAAACATGGAGCTACAGGTTCAGTTCTGCCCAAAATGGAGTATCTGCTAAATCCAGGTGTTCCCAAGGGGCTGGGACGCAGGTGGTGTGAGGTGGATTGAGGAGGTGTCTTGAACCTGGTGGGACTCAGCCCAGCAGAGGCCTCGAGGACAGACCTCTCAATGCTCCTCTCTAACTTCGGGGAAGCAGTGAAGTATTTTGAATAAATTTGCATTGGTCATTTGAGCAGCCAACAGGAATGAAAAGGGTAAAATTCACAACAGAAAGGTCGGTGACTATCAAAACTCACAATAAAAACCTGAAGTCCTCCTGAGTGAACGAGAGAAAACGAGGCACATTTCTCTCTCACACTGATTTACTAGAGCTGCACTTTGCATTTTTGCCATTACCATTAATGGTTTTGATTGACAGGAGCTCATTTTTAATTAGCCAGATCAACCAAGGCACAACATCAGCATTTCTGAAAGCATCTGAAAAAGCAGCCTACTTCTGCAAGAAAAGCTTATTTCCATTTGAAGATTAAAGGTTCCAGACAGCAGCAATATGTTTCTATCTGCCATTTCAAAAGGAAGACTTGAAAACATCAGGCTGTACCGCGTGAGAGATTAAAAGATGCAGGGAGATAGCTCACAACTGAGCCTGCTTCTCATAGGCCTTTCTTCCTTAATTCTGTCCAGCAACAGCCTTCAACCACAACAGGATAACGGTGTTAATCAAGGGCTGATAGCAAGATTGCTCAATGAAGCCTTCTCACCCATCCATCTCGGACACACCCTGCATTTCAGGGGGCAGTGACATCATCCCCAAATTCATCAAGGAGCGAATCACAGGCTATGAAGGGACTGGTCCCTGCCTGGCATAGCAGGTCACACAGCAGGACCTGCCCATCCCGCAGGGAATCGGGGGACGATGGCAGGGGATGCCAGTGACTGGAGACCGCCACAGTTTTTTCCTGTGGCTTGACTTCCCCAACAGCAGAGCAAAGCTGTTGTCCTGTTCAAACCTGAGCTGTGCAAGGAGAGGCAGCCAGGAACAGGATGGGGGGTGAATGACAGAGATACCAGAGCATGGCCCGCCTTAGCTTTGCTCTTCTGTCCTATCTGGCAAAGACCTTGATTAATCCGCAAACGTAGCAAAGCAACAAGAGAGCAGAAAAGCTGTCTGAACCCTGTTATCTCCTCTACCCCTATCTCCAGGAGCATTCTTGCTGTTTGAGACAATTATAACTGAGCAACATTTTCCTGAAGCCTACTGCTTTTCCAGAAAGCCTTTCAGCTTGGAGATACACTGCTTTCAGCTAAAGCCACTCGGGAAAGCAAAGCAGGCAGGGAGGGGACCAGGCACAGACAGGCACTCACCATGGATCTCACAGGTCCGTGCCACGGTGATGGGACACACACAAGTGTCCCAGTAGTTGCACCTAATGCCCTTGTATATGAGGACAAGCAGAAGCAAAACATATACCGTGTTCAGAACACACTTGCTATTTTTACACCTAAACCAGATGTTTCCATTTTGATGAAAATGGTCCAAAAGAATGGTTTTGTTTGTTTTGGTATGAAGCAGACACAGTTAAAAACCTTGAAAGACACAGCAGAGACAAATTGTCATTCCCTGGACAGCTGTGAGCAGGATGGCTGCCAGCCACAGGGCACAGAAATAAACCTGCTTAGAAAATACTCCTGCAGACAGACTGTGCTGCTTGCATTGCTCTCTCCTCAATTTCATAGTCTCTTTAAGCATGAATTTCTTCTGCTGCTGGGTGGACCTACAAACAGCTATTCGTAGGGATCTATTTTGAAGAAAAAAGCTGAACCAAATATTTCCATATAATAAATTTACACTCCAGAAGCCTGCAGCTAACCCCTGGGCAAGCCAGGTCAGCGCTCTCCAGCAGCAGAAGCTCCGATGGCCTTGAGTTCCTGCAAATGGCTAACTCTGCCCATGCGCTTTACACCAGGTTTCCCAAACCCACAGCACAGTCATTTGCAAACCTTACAGGGCGCATTTACGGGCCCATAGCAAACTGCAATGCCACATTAGGCATGTAAGGACTTGTTAGACACCCAGCTTTGGTTTAAATCCTCTTTTTTTTCCTTTTTGTTTAGCAGTCATAGCTGCTTTAGCTGACACCAGGGGCTCTGTCGCTTCTGCTCAGCATCAGCAAGGTTTTGACTTGCCGTCACAACCACTTAATGCTACGTGGGACGTGGAGATGAACAGTCTAATTGCTTTGCTGTCCTCCCTGCTGCATCCCTTTTCCTCCAGAACCCGCTGTGAGTTAGCAAGGTTCCCTCCTCGTGGCAGCCTGGCTGTGCAGTGATGCTGGGGAGCCCCGGCAGCAGACCCAGGCTTCCCACTGACCTGGCCATTATCTCTGGGAGTTCACTGCTGCCTGTGCTGTCCCGTGCCATGACACCTGCCTAAATGCCATCTGCCCGGCACAACGCTGAGCACGTACGGATGTTGGCACACATGAGATGACGCAGCCTCCGCTTCTTCTGGCACTGCCTGGACTGTTCACACCTGTCATACAGAGTCTCATCTTTTTGTAACAGCCGTCGCAGTGCTTAGCTTTTCCTTCTCCAGTCCCACTATCAGCCTACATGTGCACTGCAATCTTGGAAAACACCGTCCAACTCTCCAGGAACCGCAGCAAACTTGCACCACCTATCGACATGAGGAAGCTGCCAGTTCAGGGCCAGAAGCCCCACGCAGCAATCCAGCAGTGCTGCTTACTACAGAAGCCCAGCACTGTCCTTCCAGCACCTCACACAAGTAGCGATGGGTCTCACCAGCTGTTTGGCAGACACCTGACTGGGCTGTGTCTTCTGCCCTCCCACACTCCCAGCACAGTGGGTGAGCCTGGACGCCCCAGGGTGGCAGGGACATGCTGCTGCCCTTTCATGAGCAACCAGGCTCTGCAGAGGGGGCCCTGGGCCTCCTCAGCCCAGCTCAGGCATCTCTGGATTCCAGGTCACAAAGAGCCCTGGCTTGAGAGAACTTCTGCCACTTGAAGTTAACCTTCTTTCCCCTTCCCATGCATTTCAAGAACTCAATGATGACCCCTTCCCCAATTTATTCTTACTGTATGGAAGGTCTCGGCTTACCCCTAGCCCTTGGCCCTGCAGCAAAGGGATGCCAACCCCTTGGTGCAAGCTGCAGACACCCCGGCACCTCCACCCCCCTGAGCCCTTTCTGTGCCCTTCACAGCAGGCATCAGAAACACTGCATTATATTAAACCTTCTCCCAGAATCATGCCCTCGGTGTGCAGCAGAGTGCTACAGATACTTTGGGAGGCTGTCCCAGGTGGTGACTTCTTTGAACACCAGTTGCAGCTATGCAAGCTGAACACCATGGAGCTCGGTATAACACCTGCCAAGGACTAAAGGATGCTATTTCTTCCTCACCTTTGCCACCATTCACTGCCCTCAGGCCGCAGTCTCTGCAGAGGAGGCATCTCAGTGACCCTGAGGGCACAGTGGTCTGGAAGAGTACAAAGCTGTCATGACCGAGATGGATATCAACCCTGCCCCTCACATGGGTGCTGGGTAGCTTTTCCTTTTCTTTTCCCTGGAGTGAGAAAGATGTCAAATGCTCTCAGAACAAGAGCTCAAAAGGAATACAGGTTCCTAGCTAGGCTCTTCCCAGACAATTTAGCTGCTATTCAGCACGGCCCACATTTTGACCACAGAAATAGTGCATTAATTCTACCGTAATGTGCTGAGCATCCTGCTGTGGACATTGTGGATTTGCTTCATATTATAACAATTTTAACTTGCAGGCTTAAGCATTACCAGCACACATTACACCCCTACTCCTTCAAAGCCATGTACTCACTGGGGAAAGCTGGCTTTATTCCCACTTTCCCCATTCTGTCTGGCTGATGCTCCACTTTTTACCCACTCTGAGTTGTTTCTAAGAATCAAACCAAGACACCGGTGTCAGCATTTCCAGGCTAGGTTCGAGTGCCCGTGAACCTCAGGGATTCATTTTCTTCGTTAAAAGGGGCGCAGGGGAAGGCACTGCTGTGTGAACACCCAGGGTTTATACAGCACCGCCCCGCTGCTCACATGATCTCTCTCTCAGACACACACCCCAGGTCACATCCTAAGTGGGGTCAGTTCCACTGAAGAGAAACAGAGCCAGTACCCACCACGCGAGAGTTTGCCCACCAGCTGTAGCAGCCATGGTGCAGAACGGAAAGAGGAGCTGCCGTCATCCCATCGGTGGTGACCACAGTGCATGTTCTGCAGGGTATTCCTTCAGCCCTCACCAGGACTCCTCCTCCTCACCCACCCTGCAGTGTGGGTCTGCTTTGATGTCCTTGCCTCCCAACGTTTGGCTCCCAAGTTTTTTCTCACCTCACCAGCAAAGTATGGCACCACACATGGCTGATGGAAGCTGAACGCATACGTGGGCACCACTGCCATCAGCTCAGCCCGTGGGCTTGCAGCAGGCAGGACCCAGCTCCAAACCTCTGGCTCTGGAGGAGAAAGCCACAGCCACAGGCACCACATCTATAGCCAGCGCAGAAGTGATGAGGAAAGGGACAACTCTTGTCTGAGCCCCGTACCACAGTCTTCACCTGAGTGCCATAAGGCATGCACAGCAAACCTCGGAGACAACCGGGGTGAGTTCAGGGGTGGGACATGATAGTGCTGCTTCCGTGGCTGCAGATGAGGTGCCTCAAGCTCAGAAATTCTGCTTTTGAGGGCACTTTGGCACTTGGCAATCAGGTGGAGCCTCCTCCCCTGAGTAACACAGAAAATTGATTTGGCAAAATTTGGGAGCTTGGCATTTCAAAGTTTAGCTTGGAATTTTATTAAGGTGTAAAACCACTTCACACCTGTATCAGTTAGGAGGCAGTTTGCTGGAGAAAGCCAAAAATACAAATTGGTTCTTCTCAGTGCAATGTCCTGTCGCCCCTCATGACTTCTAATGTAACAGAGACTATTTATAGAGAGTGTATGTTACGTCAGTGTACCACACACGGCTACAATACAAGGGATTCAAAATTTAGAAACAACTTTTTTTTCCTGTTTTTTCAGATCTCAAAGACAGAGAAACCCACTTAGACAACACAGCTCGTTCAAATGAATAAATAAAAAAACCTCAGCCTTACCGGCCTGATCTACTACGATAGGAATCCATCAAACCTTTGAAAGCACCCAAGCAGCTTACTTGTACATTATATGTTCGCACCCAGGGTACATTACTCAGCACTTGGAAGAGAAATTGGAGGCATCCAGAGGCTGATTTCCTTCTTTTTGCAAAGGATTCAGCTTCATACCAGCCTTGATACTGGGTTTTACACAGTGCAGCCTCTGCCAAATGGCATCAATCTCTGAGCACAGGTAAGAGTCCCGTGCTAGGAAAATACAGGGGTTATTTCTCCAGCTGTTTGGTTTTTAACAAACATGTCTTAGCTTCTCAACATATTATTAATATTACCTAGCCCGTTACTTTCCACGAGCTCTACGACATGAAAGATCTGTCATGTTTGAGGTATGCTAATCCATTTCCTTCCAACTCTGCTTTTGGAATTTGGAAAAAAAAAACCCAAACTGATGTCTTTCTTCATATATAATGTACTGGTAGCTAATTGCAGAATAACCTACTGTAGCCTAGAAAACAGTATTATTATTGTTGACTGTTTCTGGAACGTTCCTTGCCCAGCACAGTCCCCTGACTGTGACAAAGCAAGCACCAAAGAACTGCAGTGATCCAGAAAGTGCTTGCCAACTCCCGTGAGGGCTAGATTCTCATCTTTATTATAATTTTTTTTTTTCCCAAAAATTATGTATGAGACAAGCCTTTTGATATTCAATAACCTGTTTACAGGAAATGACTTTACACAAAACATCAAATGAGTTGACAGCAAATTGAATTTAAAATATGATTTTTTAAAATGCTCATGAAATTCATATTGCTTTAAATATAAATTAGCAACAGTGCCAGAAGGGATGAATGTATTTCACTGCTTGACTGCAGATAATTTAAACGCACAGTTTTACCTATGTTCCCTGCATTCACTGTACTTTCCTACAAAGGGGTGAAGAAGCCTTCTTAGCTGCCCTGCTGCCTGCTTTGCACACATTTCCTGGGAAGGTCAGGAGGCGAAGGGGTGGAAGGAGAAGCCTCTGGACAGGCTCACTGCTGTACCAGGGCTGGACCAAACCTGGCTATCCTCGAACCACAGGCTCCCAAAAGAAAACCAACCACAACCTGAGATGAGCCATACGGATTTGCTATCCCAGCCATTTTGTCACTTTGGTACCTAGAACATCAACTATGACATCATCTTTGCATGTGTCCAAATTAAAAGACAAAACACATCCTTAAAAGAGAAATCATATCCTCTGATCAAGGCTCACGATACAATATTCTCCCTTATTTAAAGCAGTGCCGTGCATCGTCATCCAATTCCAAATTAATAATTACATTCACCCTTCTTCTCACACCTTTAAATGGAGTCAATATTCTTTATCTTCTGCCCATTAGTACTCTGTTCCTTTAGATATTTGCTGTCTGCTACTCTGAAGTGAAGCTGAAGCGATGCACACAAATTATTTTGAAAAGTCTTTGTGCTCCGAAGAGGAGCTCAACTTCAGCATTTGGCCATCATTTATAGATTCACACAGGAAATAATAATACACATCTGATGGTTCATATTATTCCAACAGTCATCTTAATAGTCACACTCCCACAGATGAACCGACTTGCATAAAATTACATCCAAAAATCTCAAATAAAATTTTAATTCAGTGTCTCAGGTAGGCAGTAACTTTCCCTATGCTTCCTTACTTCCCATGCACACAACCAAAAGCCTCTGGGCTTCCTGTTTTTGCAGTGGAAGCAAACGGTGAGGCAGCCAACAAGAGCAAGCAACAAGAAGCAGCCCAGCTGATCCCCCCAGCCAGAGCCCACATACTCAAGCCAGAGTCCTCAAAATCCCAATACCAGCACAGCCCCTGACACAATGCTGTCTACACAAGGGCTCTCATTTCACCCAAGCTGCAAAGACTTAAAGACATGGCAAAGAGCCACAGGTGTGCAGATTTGAAGAGCGCTTCAGCACAGAGCAACAACTAAAATGAACCTCTCCGCATAAAATCAGCTCTGTGTATTTTTCCACCCTCTATCAAATTACAGGATCCCCAAATTATGTTAAGAGAAGCCCTGCCTAAAATATGAGTTGCTGTATTTCATCAGCTATCAGAGATGACTCAGGATTACACGTACCAAAATAAAGCAAACATCCTGTTCCAGTTTCTTTAACTAAATTATCTCCCTTGAATAGCATCAACAAGTGACTCAGTACAATGTCATAACAAACAGTACTTGTGCTACAGCAATGTACTTGGCACACTGCAATTCTCACAGACAGATCACATTTTAGTGTAGCTGCTAATCAAAAGATCTTCATTTTATCTTGGGGGG
>VZTU01019164.1:166870-187305 GCA_013400835.1 Zapornia atra | reverse complement strand
TGGCTTGTAGCGTGGGCGGGGGGGGAGGGGGGGAATAAGGAAGTAACGTATAACAACCAGATGGCAAGAGAACAATGTTATTTCCATAGTAAGTGGGAAAACTATTCGTCTGCATTTGGATCAACCAATAAATAACATTCAGGACTATATTTGGCTTCAAGTTATAACACCAGTGTTACAGGGAGAACATACCACGCGCTCTGATCTCACTGAGACCAGCAAGAGACGTATCCTCTTCTCTTTCAGATTTTGGTTCAAACATCCCCAGTACTAATGCCTGCCAGGTGAGGGAGAAAAGGCTTTGTGGCACAGCACCACCAGCCTGCCCTGGATCAGAGCCACCCACCCAGTGAATTGACTTAATTTAGGGGCTGCCTGGGAGCTGCCCCAGCACACTGTTCTGGGGGAGGAGGCTAACGCACCAGAAAGATGCACTGCATCTCTTTCATGTGCCCACCTCTGGGCAGTGACTTCACTGCCACCCTCGAACACATCACTGCTACTGGAGTGTGATTATCTGTGCAGGGCTGTCTGCACTCCCAGTTCCCTACGTTTGGGAATCCTGGTAAAATGCAAGTCGTGGCTCAAAGCCGCTTCCCAAATAGCGCTACTCTCTGCTCCCCAGCAGGGCACAGAGTTACCACACGTTGCATTCTGCGTCATGTTTTGGGGAAAAAAACCACACTGCAAAACACAACCTGCATCACCATGGCATCCAATTCTTGGGTAGTAATTCAGGATGAAAAGACATGCCATTTGGAGAATCCCTTCATCCCCATCAAACAAAAATCTCATTAAAAATAAGCTCCTTCTCACCTGTTGCTAACTCGGTAATTAGGTGTAGCTACATTAATTAGTTATAATCCAGAGATTACATGGGATAACAGCATGCTCTAATAAGGGAAAAAATGATGCTTGGCTTTTGAGCACATGGGTTTGCAGCAATTTCCTTGGAGGGGTGCGTGCTCTACACAGCACTGTGGAGCCAAACAGGACAGCAACGCCAATCCCTCGCCCTGAGAGGGGACTACCAGAGCAGTTCTCAGGAGCTCAGGAAACCACCCTTGGTGTTTCCTTGGCCACCCCCTTCCAGACACCGGGCAGCCCCCGTCACAGCCCAACACTGGGCCCCCTGCCCAGACCCTGTTATGTGGGGCAGGAGGAAGCGCCTCCGCTCACCTATGCTGGCTCCTTGGGAAAATTAACCCAGCCCTAGCCAGAACCAGGACAGGTAGCTGCACTGAAGCTCGGATTTTCACCGGGCAGCAGGAGCCCCGGCACAGGGCAGAGCTTTACCCAGGCTGGGACAGAGCTGTGGGGCACGCTGTGCTCAGAGAGGCCATTCTCTTGTTAGGATTGCTGCCAGCAAGGTGGCAGGGCCTTGACAGAACCAGCTGACGTGCAGGTTTCCTTTCCTGATGCAAACCAGGAGAACCAAAACAATTACCTTGCATCCCCCTCCTCTACAGCCCTTAATAACCTCACTGTGACGCCCCACCCTCCACAGATCACTTTCAGCTACCCACTTGCCCATCAATTCTTCTTCCCGACCTGCACAGTGTGGCTATGCCTGGTCACACATACAAAATCCAGGCGACACACAAACCCTCCCAATGAGTTAAAACCTCGTCTCAGCCTGACAAACAAAAGCACCATCTGTACTGCTTCCCCATGGGACCTGCCAGCTTTTGGCTAGACTTCTCAACATCAGAGTTTTGCCACATGAGGCAGACTGCACAGCCCTCTCCCTCAAAAATTAAACAGGCAGAGGGGCGCTGACTTTCACCGCAACATGCACATACAGGCCTTGGCAGTGACAACTGAGCAGAGGTGTTGGGGAGGTCAATGCCAATTTTGAAGGTTTTGGTGGATGGGGTTGCCCTTGTAATCGCAAGCAGTGACCTATCCTTTGTGCTGGTGGAAAACAGATTCCTCCCCCTTAGACCCACAGATTTGCAACACTTCCTTTTTTTTTTTTTTAAATCTAAAATCATGCAGTGGTGGGTTCAGGAATTCCCACAGATAAACATTTGGCTTTCTTCCCTCTCTTTTAAACTTAACAAAGCTGTAGTCTTCCAAATAGTTTTACAGGGACTTCACATCTAACTTGGGTCCCAGGTCAGAATACTTTTGGACATCTTTAATACACTTTACTTAGGCGGTACAAACATGACCACACAAGGCAAAGGCAGTACTTGCAGAATGCCCTCAAGTTACACAAAAGTTACTTGTTTTGTCTGAGAAGAATTGCTTCTTCAAAATGCTAAGAAACTTTGTGCTAGGGAACTATCAGCAGAAGCATGACAAACACACACCAAGAGGTTTTAAAGCACTTGCTCTCCAGTGATGCTACCAGAGCCTGGTGTTTTCTTAAGCAGCTGTAGAAAGACAGGTGCATGGAAACAACTGTATTTTTATCTTGTAAAACTAAACACTTCTCTGCTGAAGAGAAATGCACACTGGTTTCAGCATAGATCTGGTCTGAAAGGACAGGGCTGTTGCTCATCCACTTACCCCGCTGCTGCCAGCACCTCCCACAGCCTCTTACTACAAATTCAGGCTCAGTATCGCAACATTCAGGTTTTGCTTGGGACCCTTGAACGGGAACCCCCATGAAGGGCTTCATGCCACTGGGGTGGTTAGCATGCTGGGATGCTGCTGGCTCACCCAAGACTTCCAGATCAAATGCACAGTCCAACTTTTTGATCGTTCAAAGGTTTCAGGCTGTCCTAGAGAGGGATTTGGAGTCCTAATGCTGCTGGGAGCTCCATGGCTGGGAGAGCCTAGGAGCGGCTCCTGCTCTGAGGAGGAATCCTGCTTTTAATGTGTCTCTTCAACAATTCCTTCTGTCACTGCTGTGTAGATGAAAAAAAGAGATCAAACTGAGATTAATTACAGTGATAATTAAAAGCTGACCTTGCAGCAGCCTGACATCTTGCCTTCTGAAAGAGCCTGTCCCACAGAGGCAAGGGGACAGTTTTGATGCTGTACTTTGTCCCGCTGAGTCACTCTTCACCTATTTACAGATGTGCCATTTGACTTGTTTTATAAATTGCTGCCTCAAAGCAAGGCCAAACCAACCCAAACCACTCATTTTCCGTTTGCAAAACTCGATGCCTTTTCAGAAAGCAAAAAACTATGTGTTTCGGTGGTAGAGGGAGAGTGGGCCTCATTTTTCTCCAGTACTAATAACTCCTGTCCTTGCATACAGAGATACAAATCCAGACACTAGAGATAGCCATAAGAGACAAAACTTACCCACTCTATATTTAATTACTTTATAGCACAGATTAGAAAAAGATCCCTGTAAAATAGCTTGAGCTAGCCTGGAATTAAGACAACAGACTGAGATTTCCACTTCCCAGCAGAGTCCTGGTCCCCAGGACATGGTGGGGAAGGAGGAGAGCAGGCAGCCCACCCCACTGCCTCCCTCACCCCAGTCACATGCTGCCTTCACTCTGCAGTAAGTACCAAGCGAATATCCAAAAGCCCCCCAGCAATTCAGTGGCAGAGCATGACATGGTCTTCTGGGTGGCAAATGGCCCCTGGCATGAGCCACAGGTCCAACAGCCACTTCTCCCCGCTGCCTCCCCCTTCATCACTTCCCCAGCAATTGGTGGGGCAGCCTGGTGAGACACACTTGGGGCTTTGGTATTTGGAAACACCGCAGTCTTGGTTTAAGCAGGTATTTTGCTATTTGTTCAGCTCTTTTCCTCCACATCTTGGCATCTCGTTGAAACGGGCTTTACTGGGCACTTACGTAGTAAAGCTGCAAAGAAAAAACCACCCCAAGCCAGCTGGTTAATTCAAGTGCAGTCCTTACAGAATTCCCTGCTGGGATTTTATTAAAGCACACACACACGAATCGGTGTGTATCACTTTTTCCTATCACATCATTAGTTTTATTTCCAAATCCACATTTTGAAGGGGGAAAAGTAAAAAAAAAAAAACCAAACAGTTGCAATATCCATTCTGCATTAGACTACAAACATTCAGCATACAGGAGGGGCAAAAAGATCTGCTATGTTATGAAAAGAAACAGCAGGATTACAATCCCACTTGCAATCCAAAACCACAAAGACATCCCCCTCCCTGCCAAGAGCACATTGCATCGCTGAAACAGTTGCTACTGCACATCAGTGTTAGGCCAGGTCATCCACCTGTCAACAGAGAACATACATAACCTGTACAGGCCTTGGCCACAGCCCCCGGGAGGGACAGTGACAGGCAGGGTGCTGGCGAGGGGTCAGATGAGTTTAGGATGGTGTTTAGTTTAGGTGCCGATCCCACAAAGCTGATACAGGGCAGAAGGAGCTGGGAGACTTGAGATCTGGAAGGTGGCAGGGTAATAAGCAGCGGAACTGCGGTAGCTGCAGGAGTCTGGACAAGCCACAAAGCAAGGCCAGAGGCAAAGGAAGGCAAAAGTCATCTATAAGCCTATTTCACCTGAAGACAGGAGAGCAAGAATTTGAAGGAAAAGGGAGGTATTCCCTCTAGAATCAATGCATACATACACATACAGCTATTTTAGTGGTTGTCTTTTAGTAGCATCAGGTATTGCTGCTTATACAGCCTGAAAAGCAAGTCATTCCAAGGGGATGATGCCAGCCAACAAACCCTTACATCACCCTAGCCTTGTCCCCAAAAAACACCCGTTAAAAGGGTACTCCACACTTCTCACTCGGTGTCCTGCACCCCGCCTCCCTGTGCAAGGTGTGACAGTGACACTCAGGACATCCACTGTGACATCCAGCTCCACACAGGACAGACCTGACAGATGTCAGAGATGCAGAGCTACCCCAGCAAGTCTGCAGAGTATTTACAAAGCAGTTTGCTAAATTATACAAAGGGAATAATTTGCAATGTAATGGTGTGTTTGCATTCTGAATATCTGATTTCCTGTTCAACAAATAACCTAAACACTCCCGACCAAATGAAATGTAGACAAGACTTAAAACGTTTGAAGAAAAGCACTCATCCAGAAAATTAAGGTCAACACGGAACAGATGGTGCATCTGAAAAATGTGGCTTCAACATTTATCTTTATGTAAAATAAAAATCTTTTAGAAACCTCCGGCTGTTTGGTGACAGTCCTACTTGAAATATTGAATCTCGCACTCCATGGATAATAAAGAAGCACTAAAAAATTACTTCAAAATACTAAATCTAAATAAAGTTCTCTCCACTACTGTGCAATAAGATTTTTGTAGGCATGTAAATACGTATCAATAAAAGATAGATTCAATCGCTTCTGTAACCGCCATAAATACTGCAAGTGCTCTCCCCATTTCCATAAACATGACCCACGACTCCCAAGTGAAAAGCTTTTTCATTTGCAGCAGCCAGGAAAAAAAAAAATGATCCTTTCTTCTTTACCAGAGCTTTTTGAAAGGTTGAATTTGCAGCCCAGTGCCCGGGGAGTTGTGAACAACTTGTATACGATGATGCACGAGATGCCTTCTCCGGCCCCCAGCTGTTATCCTGGAGGGCAGGCAAGGTCATACCCACCCGGGGAGGGCAAAGGGGGCTCTATGTGGGCAGGCCTGAACACCGCTTTGGTGACACAGAAACGAGCCATAATGCACAGAAATGATATGAGGCAGGCCTGTCAAACTGATACATTAGAGACAAATCAGAACTATGTTAGGGAAGTTGAGCGGCACCACAAGCAGCAGTGCAAGCAATTGCACAGCAAGGCAGCAGCAGGCTGGGAAGGCTCAGTGGGACAGCAGGTGAGCCCCTCCGCATCTGCCAGCAAAGGCTTTCTCAGAACAGGTAAAGGAGAGGGCAGTTGGAGAAAACACAGAGGCACAGTAGGGAGCTTTCAAGTTCACAAGACAAAAATCCAACCCAAAGTCCACCCATCCTGGGTCAGAGTGAACCAAATGTTTTTGTAGGAGGAGGAAGCACAAAGCACCAGGGAGACCTCCTCCTGTATATCATCGACTCAGCACCCTGCAGACAGCCAGGGCCCTCTGGCAGGCCTTACTCCTCATCACAGGCTGTGCACGTCACCCAAATCCCTGCATGTGTCACCCTGAATTCATTGCTAAGTGGCCACCTTCATGCCTGGACTGAAGCAGCAGTCTGTGATAACAGAATCACAGAATGAAACGGTTGGAAAACACCTTTATGGTCCAACCATTCCTGTCCTCTGCTAAACCATACCTCAGAGTACCTCATCTACCCATCTTTTAAACACATCCAGGGATGGTGACTCCCTCCCTGGGCAGCCTGTTCCGGGCCCCGACAGCTCTTTCAGTGGAGAACTTTTTCCTAACATCTAACCTGACCCTGCCCTGGCACAGCTTAGTGCTGTTTCCCCTTGTCCTATCTCCTGTCACCTGCCTGAAGAGACCATCTCCCACCACTCTGCAACCTCCTTTTGGGTAATTATAGGCAGTGATAAGGTCTCCCCTCAGACTCCTCTTCTCCTAAACTAAAACAACTAAACAACGGCAGCTCACCAGCTTTGGACATCAAAACAGCCCTGGCCATAGAAGGACCTATTTGCTCATAGCACCCCCAAAAAACCCACCAAAACGAACCCAGCCAAACCACAAGGTAATTACAAGTAGACTATCCACTTTTGTTTGATGACCAGCCATCCAACACAGCAGCCATTATCAACACACCTCTTTTTCTGATGTGGCTTCCAGCCATTTGCATCTGCAAGAAAGAGGTTTTGTAATTCACGCCGTCAGCTGCGAGGGGGTGAAGTTGCACTTGAAGGCTTCTGCAAATCCACTTTGCTAAAAAAGCTACAGGAAACTTATTGCAGCAATTTTCCCAAGTTGACACAACCTTCTTATTGGCTTCGTGATACTGACTTACTGATGTTTTGGGTCCTGCTTCTTCGAGAAATTACCTCTGATTCCCTGCACTACTGGGGAAAATAAGCTCAGCAGGAACATTTAGACTCACTGTCCCTAGCAATGGGCCCTGCCAGCAGTAAAGCACAGCCAAAATGAAACTAGATTGCACATACCTGTGAAAAGCTTTCAGGAGGGGCTTTTGCACAGGGATTTCTTGCTTCAAGGTCATCCCAAAACACATCACAGACAGCTCTGATGAGCAACAGCACAAAAACAGCTCACCGGAGCCTTACAAATAGTGGAGAGTAGATCAAGATCTCCTTCCCACCTTACCTAGGGATTTTGGTTTTGTGGGGTTTTTTTTAAACTATATTAGATCTCTCCTTTTAAGAGGAGTTTGTGTTGGTTTTGTCGGTCCGGTTGCATGGCCAAGCACTGCTGCTGCTGCACACAGCAATGCCTGCCTGCATCAGGCCTCAACTCACTATTTCTAAAAATAAAATAAGTCATATTAATTTGTTCCTCCAGCACCTGGTGTTTAAAGTTATTTCTTGGCAACTTCTGTTCTTGGCATTTAAATATTTTTCATATTCAGCTGAAGTCTGACAGCACTCTTGGTTATCCTTCTCTGCCTCCCTAATAATTTGGTTGATGGCATGCAGGTGGGTTTCTCATAATTAAAAAACCCATTTACAAAGTTTGCATTAGGTGATCTGAAAAAACAGAGCACTCCATTCAAAGGTTAAATATAAGTAGGCTGCAGAGCTCCATGAAAATATTGCATAATTTAGAGATAAAAATAGTTCTGCTTTATTCGAGCTAGACAGGGTAGGTAGATTTTTTAGCACAATCAGCTTAAACCTCATCTCTCCAAGTTGCGTGCTCAAGTTGATTACAGAAAATTAAATTTAGTATTAATCAACCTAGGAAGGAGGAAATTACAAAAATTAAGCTAATGCATAAATCATAAAAAGTAGTGGTGGAAACAGCTACAGGAGATCAGCTAATGCATCTTCATGCTTGTTCCACGCCAGAATGAACTCCTCACCCCCTCCTATCCTCCTGGCAGGTATTTGTCTGACTGCTTTAAAAATTCACCCAGGGTACAGGTACCAGAAGCCACCAGCCAGAGCCCTCCAGGGCCCCACCGGCCCCACCGCTACAGACCCTGCCCCAGCATCCTCCAGCTGTCCTGATTTGGGGTATCCCCCCACATCTGCCCCAGTAGGAACAAATGGCAGGACCTGACCGGAGCAGAAGCACCAGCTCTACCCAATCAGTGGCTCATGGCTGCACATCCCACCTGCCAGGAGATGTGGTTTTTAGAGGTGCCAGGGCAGAAGGGACAGCCTTGCCCTACCTGCTATAGGCTGTACAGATACCCATGGACCCCACACTGGGAGCTGGCACTGCGAGAGCCAGAGCTGTGCAACTGAAGCCCAAAAGCACCCCTCGGAGGAGCACTGGCAGGCAGGGCGGGGAGGCAGCAGCCTCTCCCAGTTGCACCCACAAGCTCTCCATGACTGGAGGATGGCTTGCAATGTTGGGTGCAGAGCTGCAGTACTTGGCATTTCTGGGAAAAGAGCAATCCCAAATACATAACCATAAAGAATCCAAGCTGAGGAATATATATTCTTAAACATCTCTTGGTTTAGAAAGAAAAACATAGATGTTGGCTGCAGCTTTCAGCTTTTCCACAGCATTTGGCACCTGCATAAATCATGAATGTAGCACCTGATAGATCTGCCCCACCACCTTACCCTGGTTTTACAAACAAGAACCTACTGCTTGCAAAGGACCTGATCCAAATCATGCTTGAAGCAGGTGGGATCTCCCAACCACCACCCATGGGGTGCACAGCAGAGGTTCCCAGCTTCCCCGATAGCCATCCTCAAAAGTGACAATGCACATGAAATGTCTTTCATTCTCTGGCCACGAACCCAAAGGAAGCTTGGTAGAGGGCTCTGCTGATACACTACAACAGCTGACAACATTCCTGTGGAGTCTCAGTTAACGATGCAGCACCCTGATTTTGTCTCCCACACGTCAATTTGTGTAACACATAGCAGCGCCACAGCGATTGCACGGCTTTGGGTTCTCCACACTGCGGAGCCGGTACCATCCCATTTAAACTTGCGTGGCAAGGAAGCATTTAGCTCTGAAGGTACATTTACAGCACAAGGATTTTCTTTTCTGAGCAAAAGCCTGATCTTTTACTCCTTCCCTAATACTCCTCCCTAGGAAATGTACAAATCCAGACACTCTTTATCAGCTGTGGGGGTGGTGGGTGGGTTGGCAGTTTTAGAGGAAGCTCTTCTAATTGGATTGTTTTCTTCCTGAGAAAAAAAAAAAATCAGCAATTTAGAGAAATTAAAAAGCTAAATGAAGTCCTTAAGTGTTCCCCTTAGTTGCTTTCAAACTTTTTTCTAATCCCTTTGAACTCTATCCTTTGTAGTTTAGTCAACAGCTTGTTTAGGATTAATTTTTTCCATCCCAATTACAAGACGCTGTGTATGTTTATACGTGTTATATACACACACAAGTGTCCATCCCGGAATAGGTAAAAAAAAAACCATAATCCTTTATAAAGAGCCATAACATTTTCAAATTCTATGGAATCAAGAAGAAATGAATTAGCAGCATGATTAAGGCTGAAGTCAGAAAGTGCATTTCCGAATGAATTCCTGAAGGGTTTTGCCAAAAGCTTCAATCTCAGATTTCAGGCAACTGCCCCAGGTTTGAGGTTTGTTCCACAGGGAACACAAGAGCTCTTTTCTGTTTCGATTTAGTTGAAGCCGTGTCCCGATGAGCAGTCCTCCCCTTCAGCCAGCTCCAATCCCCCAGTAACGCGGAAGCAAACAAAACCACGTCAGCACAGAGGTTGCTAAATCAGCCAGGCTCCCAGCCCTCTTCAGTCTGGTCCTTTCCAGGGCCCTAAGCAACTGTCTCTCCCCACACAGACCCAATTGGGCACTGGGAACATTCAGACATCGCCGAAGAACCTCCCAAGCCACCAAGGTAGCCCCAGCCCCTTTGAGCTCCCCAAAACCAGCACCCAGAACCACCAGAAAAGGCCAAGCGAGCACAGCAGCCTGGAGCAGGGGCTGTGCCTGTACCAGCACTCACCCACAGCCCTTGGCCAGTCTCTGATTGCGCCACCCAGCCCCTCACTGAACCCTGCCCTAGGGGATACTCTAGCCTAGCCCGAGAGGGGACACAGTCCAGGCTGGCCAGGGGTTCCTAGGGATCCCTCTGCTCCATGGCAGCAAGGATCAGGCTCACCCCATAGCATGCAGAGCCACAGCCCACAGCCTCGTGGGTAACCTGCACTGGACTGAGGGGGAACTCCCCAAATCCACTGGCTCTAGCTCAGTAGCTAGCTGCGTGCAAGGGCTGCAGGGAGATGGCAGTGCACCTCCTTGGACCCCACAGAAAACACTGCCAGAGACCACATTTGGCAGTGCAATTAATTGCTTGGCTCAAGGGCCAAGAATAAACAGCGTGCCTGAAAGGGCCCATCTGTAGACATCGGAGAGGGGCTGGGGAACAACTGGCACCTCAGAACACACAGGCCACGAAGCAGCCTGGGAAATTTCCCTAGAAACACTTAACACCCCACAACTTTTACTAATTCCTAGTCCTAACAAAGCACTTGGGGAATAGCTTATGGAAACTCCCTTGCAGAACAGGAAGGTGCCCTTTGCTCTGAGCGCACGGATGTGAGGTGCAGAGGATGACCCCAGCACAGCAGGTCATTGGCAAAACACGAGCATTGCTATGAATGAAAAGCCTGAGGCCCTAACAGGCTGCAGGGAAGAGCGTTCCTCCAGCCAGCATCCCACCTGCTTGCTGATGCAACACTGCTGACACCTCTGCCATGCTGCTAAGGTGCGGCCTGCACAGACAGCACTGGCAGAGAAGAGGTACTTCGTGGGGCCCGCAGCAGCGCCACATGAGCAGCACTAGCTGCAAAGTCCTGGGGGGACATGCAAGATGTTGAAGAGTAGCACAACTATAACATGCAGGGCAACAACCCGCCCCCTTTCAAGTGAAGGTCAGAGCTAATTGAGTGGCAAAAGCAGTGATTAGACATCAACTCTGGACCCAGCATGCAGGTTTGTTCTTACAGCACAGGCCTGTTTCCTGTGTGACCACAGAGCGCATGGCTGATGCACAGCCAAAGGTTAGGACAGTGTTTCACAGTACAGGCGTGCTTTCCTACTGTTGGGATGAAGGCAATATTCCCACAGGGGATGGACAGAAGGAACGTGTGGAAGGCTGCTGCAGACATACAGCCAAGCAGTGCATCACACTGCTGCAGCCTGCCACGTTGGGGGTGGCAAGAGCCAGGGCCCTCATGACTCAGTGTGTTGGCACTGCTCAACCACACAGTAGCAGCATGTACTTTGTGTCAGGACATGAACGTGTCCCAGAGGCTTTTTTCCCCTTTGGCAATCTGTACTACCTAAAGTGAGGGTACCCTATCAGGAGCCTTACCTTTACACCTTGGGAAGCCATCTGTGAAGAGATTCCCTAATGACCTAACCCCTGGGCACCCAACTGCCTGACAGTGTCCAAGGAATTAATGACAACTGCTTGTTTACAGAGCAAAACACATCTCTGCCTCGCTGTGTACCCACAGGATCCACAGGCTAGAGGGCAGGCTCCCAGACGCCTCTGCAAGCTGAGCGCTTGCGATCTTGACAATGACACCTCGGAGGGAAACAAGTTTCTTGTCTGAGGTTCACTGGAAGATCAGAAGACCTTGGAAAGTTACTACGATTATGTTTAAGTCCACGTGACTTTTCAGGACACAGATCTTCCCTGCAAAGAAGTAAAAATTCATTAATAAACTGGAACAGCTTCAACATCAGAAAAGGGAAGCAGGAATGCTACTAACCTTGAGAACACGAAGACCAGCCTCTTGCCGTTTTCCTCCCAACTGCAAATCAATCATCCACTTGACAGCAAGCTTTTATTCTTAAGCCACTTAGCAGCAGCAATTATCTCACTTTTTATTTGGAACATGTGAACAAGTATGCTGTTTATTAGCTTAATAAAAACTCGAATGCATAGAGCTACAAAGATGAGGCACCTCAGCACATACCCACACAGGGACCCCTCAATTTCAGCCTTCTTTATACTATAGATGAAAGACCATCAGGATTGAGTTCCACAGTGGGGACACGCCAGTGAGGATGAAGACCCCGCCATCCCACCACTTGCACTGTTCACCAGGTACCTTTACAGCCACTACAGGAAACCACCTCTCACACCATTACTTACATCTCGGTTACTTCTGGACCACATCAAACATACTTCACACGTTTACAAGTCCTCTTGGCTCCCTTCTCACAAGCGTATCACAAGTCTAAAATCAAGAGTGTGCAAGAGGCTGTCCATGCACTATACATGACTTAAATACATAAGCAATTTGAAGTCCCTGAGTTACACATCGCCTCCTTACGCCACTTCCCCAGAAGTCACCGCGCGCTTCCCAGTTTACCAATTACCACTGTTTGTCCACAGCAGTTGTCATGGGTGATCTCAGGAGGCATGTCAACCTCTGTGTCCAAGGAAAGGGTGGGCAGTTCCACCTGGAGGCAGGAATCATGACAGCACTATGCCAGACCAGAGGCAAAATGGGCACGCAGGTCTCTCTACACCTCCCTCGAGAAGCTTGTTCTTGCTGCTGCTTGCATTTAAAACAGGTTCAGTATTTCAGACTAAACGAGGAACCTCTGCCAGTTAGAGGCAATTCTCAACACATCATCACGACCGAGTACCAAAAGCAAAGTACCAAATGCAGGTCACTTGTAAACACGGCTGACACAGGAGCAGAGTCGATTAACGTGAACGACCGCAGGGACAACTCGCAATTCGGGAACAGCCTTTTGTCATCAAGTCTTTATGGCTTGAGAGAAAAGAACGTTAGATTTGTTTTTGAAATGGTTAGTGCAATTTCTTTTATTTGAGAGGTCAGCTGTAAGAAGAGTTAAACAGATGAATCCAGTATTACACCTCAGCTTCCAAGTCGATTTTGAACCTGATCTGAAATATGGCACTGGACTCTTACCTAGATAGAGTCAAGGCATTTGTGATCTCAGAAATAGAGCCACAGCTACTTTCCCCCAGGGGATGGCGGTGGCAGGGGTTAAGTTCTTTAAGGGATAATTTCTATTTCATATAAAAGAGGAAGGAAAGCTTAGCAGCTTAACAGCATCAGCAGCACAGCTGTGTGCTTGGCCGGTACCTCCACAATCCACACATAACAGCTTCATCTAATACAGAATTAGTTCAGGAAAGTGAATGAAGGAAGGAGAAATAGGCAGCCTCGTTGAAGAGACAGGTAATGCAGCATTTGAACAGTTCTTTCCCGGACATTCAGTCTCCTGCAATGTAACCCCAGGCACTTACACCAGGAGTGGTGACAAACAGCGTGTTCTGCAGTGCTGTCTGTATTTAGATCCTCCTCTCCTGCTATGCCGCACAAAGCAAGAGCGAACATCCAAGTTGCTATCCAAAGCAAAAACCCCTGTCACCTTCCTTGACAGTGATAATGGTGTTTACAGATACTTTTTCTAAATAGCATACACCTTTCTGGAATCAGAAGTCAAGCTTACGACACTCACCATGTCTTCAGCTTTCATCTGATTTAGGAGCCATCACTAGGTGCTGGCACCACCATTCCCTTACACTTATTGCTTTTACAAGCCATACTCATTCCAAGACACCCAGCTCACCAGAGTATCTTTGCTCTTCCCCCTTTCTCTTACAATATGAAGAGCTCTCATTAACCCCAGTGGAAGCCAACATACCCGAGCACAGGACAGAACAGGCTTTTTAAGGCTCTATGGCTGACCAACAGGAACAGAAATATACATACAGGTAACTGAAGTTTTCCTTCCATTTAGCAAAGGGTTCCAAGTTTTAATTGAGACTCTTCAACCCGTCACCCTTCCTTTCTCATACCCATCTTACCCACCTAATTTACGGGGAAGACTCACCGTGCTTCCCCAAGCAAAACAAGGAATAGATCACATCAAGTTTGCTCCATAGACCGAAAGGTAAAAAACAACAATAAAGGACAAACTGGTTCACAGTTAACTATAAATAAAAGTGCAATAAGTGTTCAAGTAGAGTGTAGAGTTTAAGCAAGCTGTACAACCACATTTGGCATAGTCATCTTTTAAAGGCTCTGCGTGGGTCCCTCCCATTACTGACAGCAGGAGGAAGAGGCTGAACACAATTAGCTGGTGATGGATTTACAGGTCCTCGTCCATTGCCTCTCCCACTACCTGCATAACCATGGCCATGATTGTATGTAAATGGAAATCCACTTGATTCAGGTCCAGTTTGTAAACCGTTTCCTAAAAAGACAGAAAAAAGGTTATTGCATGTTCCACTGACTGAACTCACTGCTCCCTGACACATCTTTAGAGACAGGGAACATGCAGCTTGCGGCAACCAGTGAACCCTCAGGACCAGGAGGAAGAGAAGCCCTTCTGGCACCGTAAGACCCCAAAACCATAGCTTTCCCTCCCAGCGCTCCTCAACCTGGACACCCCCTCCCCCCCCAAAGCAAGAGCTGCATGCTGACTCTTTGCAGTCTCTCTCCAGTGCAGTCTCATGAAAGCAGACTGGTGCTTTCCAAAACATGTGTCATCTTGTATGTCACACACCAAGATGTTCCAGAGACAACAGTGCAGCAGAAGTCAAGGATAAGTAAAGAAAAGCAAAGCTACACAAAGCTCCTGCGCCATTCCCCACTACTGGGCTCACAGAAAGACAAAGGTGCCTTGTGAAGCCCAGCCACAGAAGCAACTCAGCTAGCATCAAGTCCTCATGAACTTGAGCCTTGTTAAGCATCCACTCCTCCTCATGTTTTGCTGGTAGGAAGAGAAGCAGAGCTGGAAAGACAGAACGATGGCAAGGAAGCACAGGGAGAGAAGGAAAGTCAGGAGGAAATAGTTGCATTTAAAGACTGCACAAGAAGTGGGCAGAGAAAAAAACCCACACAAGCTCAGTGATAATGAAGCTGTCCATCACCAGAAGCAGGGAAGCTAGAGGTGCCTACACACTAACTGGGCTGAATGCCTACTAGCACTGAGGAAAGGCTGGCCTGAAAGCACTGCCCCCGTTTGCTTAGAGCACTTTCAAAGGAACAGAAAGGGCTTGTAAGAGAAGTAAAATAAGAGAAGTTAAAATCAAGTTGCTAAAGAGGAAGCAGACAGTCACTTAATTCAAGTGACAGAGCATTTTGTGGGTCAGTCTGACATCATCTGCCAGCAGAGCTTAGCAATGCACCACCAGGTACTGCATCTGGGCGTCATTAGGCAGGCCAATAGTAAGGTTTCCTCTCAGCTTACACCCACTCAAGTCTTTGAAGTTTTTTCTTATTTAAGCTCCAGTTTTTAAATACATCAAAAAATGATCCAGCCAGGTCAAATATTGGAATTCAGATTACTACTACTTCTGTTCTGGGGAGCTAACTTGGCAGGAATACCAAAGTGATCGGCAAGATTAAAGTAATTTTTAAAGCCAAGGTCTCTGGTGGTTTTATTAAATAAAAAACAAACCAGACAAACCCCAGGAAAAGCCAAACACAATCTGAAATGCTGCAAAAAGTCTTTGAAAAGTATGAAATAAATTTAGGCATAGTCAAGTCCCCTTACACGATACAGGCATCTTGAACATTCTGACCTCTTCTAGGGAAGAAACCCTGAAACCATTATACAGGAAGTATTGACACTTCTGTGCTTGCAAGTTCAAGGCCCCAAAGTACACTTCTGCCCCAGAGCAGAGAACCCTCAGCAAGGTAAGGGTCATTTTATTCCCATTAGGTGTTTCTCAGCCTTTCACTTTCACAAAAGGAAAAGACTTACCCAGTGGCCCGAAAGTACAAGAACCCATATTACTTGATGCAGAACTATTATTCTGTTCACCCTGTACCTTCAGAGAAATGTAAAAAAAAGAAAAAACACATGAATCAGAGAAAGAAATTCCACATTTTTACAGAACGGGACTGATTTCTTTCCTGTATTCTTACAGTGGCTCCACATGGATTTTATCTGCTACTCTAATTATTGGCTCCTTTTTATCTATCTACCTATCTCTTCAAGTCCATTTTTCCAGAAGCGTCACATCTGATCACAGCCTAGCATGACGCATTCAGAACAAAGAGCACATTATGCCAGAAGCCTCAGACAAGTCTAACATACCAGTTTGCTCTGCCCGACGTGTTCCGAGTTGGGTTCACTGAAGTTTGGCACTTCTGAGTATACCATGCAGAACCTGGAGAGAAATCAAGACTATGAGGAAGCTCTAAAGCTGTTTTTTTAACGCCACAACTCAAAGAGCATACATCCTCAACATATCCCACCACCTCAAAGAAACTAATCCAGACCCCAATGTTCAGAGCATTAAAAGTCCTTGATTCCTTAACAGGCTCATGGTGAAGCTGTCACATCTTCCTGATGAGGGTGTTTCAGTCAAGTAGAGACAAGTACACGTTTACTCTAGGAGGTAAAATGGCCTAGAGAAAACACAAGATGATGAAAGGGATCCCTTTGCTTATTCTCCAGCTGCACCCTTGTTCAGCACCCACTCACAAGCTCACTGGAGGCAGAGTCACCCAGCCCGCTCCCAGACTGCATTATATTTCTAGGGAAAACACCCCACATGCTGCCAACGCTAAGGAGTGCCCCATTAACACAACAGCACAGAGGGGTCTGGAACAGGGAATGCAATTCAAAGCATCCTTTTCCACTCAAGGGACCTATGGAAGACTAAGCCCACCAACTCACCATATGGCAGTTACGGCAGAGGGGAAGACTGGGATCACTAGGCAGAAGTGGAACTCCCATCTCCTGCCAGGAGTCACAACCTAGCTGAGGGCTCACCTCACTCCAGCCTGCTGGAGAGTAAGCCCACTGCATGACACTGCTGAGGCCGTGGCATTACACCACAGAAAATCCCCAGGAACCCCCTGCCTCACAAAATCCAGCTGAGCATTGGACACTTCTGAACCATCCAGAAGAGAGGTGGCCACCCCACAGCCCCACTTCCCTGATGACCACCCTACGCAACAGCAGCGGCACTCTTCTGGTTAGGAAACATTGCTGTTTTTCCTGTTGCTGGACAAGTATGCTCTTAGTCAGGAGTCATCGTTGCCACCTCAGCTTGTGGGCAGTCTAAAGAAGGTTTAATGAGGCCTGCTTCTGTTTAGGTGTGATTCACCAGGGTTACTTTTGTATTCCTTCTTTGCACAGCCTGTCTCTCAAGCTTGATACACACAAGGCATCCACCAAAATAAAGTGGTTATTCAAGCTGAGGCCTAGGTAAGCAATGCAGACTAAGTCTCTTGTCATGAATCCCATCTTCCCCCCTCTAGGTAAAGCCCAGACCTGTGCTGCAAACGGAGGGCAGTTCTCCCCAGTGTACCTAGGATCCAGAGGGGGTCAAAGCTCATTATCCCAACAACACATAGCCACGCACACTGTGGTTGCCTGCACCGTACCTATCCATGACTAGGCAACACCCTTTTGGTGCCCTAGCTTCCATTTACTAAGAACCATCTCTTCTCATACTTACCATGACACTCTGCTGAGAAGAGGACAGAAGCATAAACATGCAATACTTACTCCCCGATTTTATGGAGCTCGCCTCCTCGTCCCGTATAGAGTGTCAGGCATCCTTTCCACAGAGATGCATACCTGGCCAAGGGAAGGAGAAGCAGAGCACTCTCTTAGTGCATAAGAAACACTGCTGTTGAAAAAGAAAGTAGAAGCATGCTATCTCCCAAGAGTTAATAAATATTACATTATCAGCATGAATGGACTACAGCAACTCTCAGGGACACTAACTGCACTACACTAGAAGCTTATATATCCCCATATTTTGCTTCTAGCAAAAAGTACTGGAAGCTCAGTTGCCTCCTTTGGCAGTTCCAGGAAAGCAGCCAATTATTCTGAGAGTGGGTGCTCTTCTCTCAGCTGGAGCAACCCTTATGACTGTTCCTGCAAAGGCAAGGCATTTCGCCAAAATATTACCATCCAGTGACAGGTTTCAGTTCTGCTTTCAGCAGGAGCCAGCAAGAATTACTGTTCTTCACAGAGAATTTAGATACTGACCATGCATAACAGGAAACCCTTTTTCAGTGTAAGTCCTTACCAGATTTTTTTTCCTCAAGGTGCAAGTTTGACCATCATGTTCCAAGCAACACAAAAACACAATGAAATAATTTTTGATCACAGAAAACACTCATTTACCAGACACCACAAGTAAATTCCAGTCTTTACAGCAGCTTGTGACTTCTGGCATTGGAATCCAACTTACGCAAAGCTTTCTGTGTAACTGCTCCTTTCAGTGAGGGGTGTCACATATGTGACTGCAACAGTGACAACACAGACCAGAAACCCAGGTGCAGTGCGAGGGGGTTAACAGGAATACGTGTGTCTTGTAGCAAAGGAATGGGGAGCCCCAGGAATTGTGATCTCAGGAGCCACAGATAATCACCACTTCCTTATGCTCCTGGTCTATCTCTGGAACATAGATAACTAACCCTGCTCTTGCCCTTGGCCTTATCTGCTAAGACTGGGAGCCATGTGGCCGCACACAGGGCCTCCAACAGACAGCAGCACCAGGGAGACAGAACAGGACCACAACACAATAGGAACCTTCTCAGTACTGCAGCACAAGCGGTAGAGCTTAGTGCCTACAGTTACAGTGGCCATCTCAGGACTTTTCCACCCAGAAGCAGGGTTAATGATCTCCACTTCATCATGCTGTCACTTTAAAGATTCCTCTCTATGCCTATTTTCCAATAGCCAGCTAGTGCAATGGTCTTGTTGCAGAGCACAAGGGAAAAGATAGTAATTGTACGTGAAACACACATTTACTGGGGCAAGACCCAGCAAGCCACAGGACTGATAACCTCCAGCCCAAAATTATTCCATGTAACGCAAGCATTGTTTTTTGTCTCAAAGAGCTGGCCAGAAAGCACCAAACTCCAGAATGACCTTCCAATTCACAAATATTAACTGCAACAACTTCCTGTGAATAGGTCAATCGACCAATGACAAAAAAACCCCAGCAATGGTGTCTGCTTCTGCAGAGAAATGTGTCTAAGAGCTTGAAATGCAGCAGAAAGGCATGCTAACATGTGGGGCCTAGCTAAGCTTTTCTGCTTGTAACAGGGAGCATCCCACACTGAAAAGTCGATTAGCCTACAGAGCTGGAATTTACCTGCCTCGCAACAGCAACACTACACAGATTAATCCCATTTGAGCAAGGCATAGACTTGTGATTGGGAAACCCTGTACATCAGTGTTAGGGCATTTTTCCTAAGCTAATATCCAAACCAGAACAGTATTTAGCATTTGCCACTTCACTCACTATGCAGTCCCAAGTGAGCAGGCAATTCATGTATATGAAAGTATGACTTACCCACCCACAGCGAACAGTGGTACCAGCTCAAATTTAATTCATACAAACCAAACTGGCTTTCTGACATGAAGGGATATAGTGACTCTCCTGTTCGTGGCACTGAAACACTAGTGGAACCACAGTGAGCTGCAGTAAACAGTACCGGCCAGCATCATCAGTTAATTGTTTCAGTGGGATGTAAGCATGGGGCTTTGTGCCGGCCCAGAGCTCGGGTGTAGTTCCACCCAAGCACAGCTCACACACAAGCAGGTTTCCCCAGACCCACCTCTGCGGAGGAGTCAGCCCATTTCCTGCCAAAGGACATTTGCATAGGAGGAAGCAGCTGTAGTTTTGGTGGCGAGGTCATCTGATTTCACTCCATTAACTGAGAACTGCGTTGAAATGAACAACTTAAGAGCAGCTCCACGGAGTAACCTTTCACCTACTTCTTCATAAAAACAAATTGAAAGGACCTTTACACACAGTGCGGTTCCTCCATCTCTTGGGGTGCTGTAGGCCAAAGGATGAGTGTAACACCCTTAAAAGTGTAACCTCACTGGCACAATGAACTCAAAGGGCAGGATTATTGCTTTGCTATTGACAATTTAAGTGACAAACTGAATCTAGTATTCTCTCACAGCTGACAAACCCAAGTTTGTCGTGGGGCTGGGTTTTTCTTTTTCAAATTTAACAGTCTCTGGGACAAATTAATTGCACCTAACCAAGCACACTCTGCAGCACAGCCCTGGCATCAATCCACAGAGCAGGAATGGAAAGGTTGTCCTCCTCTGCCTGTCACTGCTGTTAAACCCACTGCGGTGAGAAGCAGCTTTTCTCCAGGAGAGGCATTAATCACTTCCTCCTCTTCATTAAGGAGCTGACTGCTAAAGTTGGCTGTAAAAATAAGAACATGCTTTTGACTTCCCTGCCTGACTTACAGGCCAGGGCCGACTTGCGTCCCCTCCCATCCTAAGCCATGCATTTTGCCAAGGCGTTTTCCTAAAGCCAAAGCAAGGCTCTTCACCTCCTCCTCGTTAAAAAACACACGCCCCTCCTGGCTCTTTACTGGGCCGCACGCTGCCGCCAGGCCCGCTCGGGGAGGGGAAAGGTGGGGTGCTGGTGGCCTCGGGCTGCTGCCTCGGTAACGGGGCACCGGTGCCATCGCAGCCTCTCGGCCGGCTGCCGAGCCTGGGG